>KE156287.1:23860-51434 GCA_000411055.1 Leavenworthia alabamica
TTGTTGGTATAGAAGAACCATATTAGTGAAATCAAACAACACTAAGCATTACTTGAGAAGAAACAATGAATGAGGAATCTGGAATACACAAATTACAAAGCTGTGTCTGAGAACAAAGTTTCTTATATATCTTATGGGTTTAGAAACACGAAAGCGTTGTTGTAATCTTTTCATAGGAAAATAACATTTTCAAGTCATGCAGAGAACAATATATGAGAGGTGAAGGAACAATCATTCATCTTGTGCCTCGTCTGCGCCAATCCCTGTCTCTATCTCTGCTTCTATCATGATCGTCTCGTTCGCGGCTTGAGCTCTTTTCATGTCGATCTCTATCCCTGTTTAAATCACCTCTGTCTTTGTGTCTCTCTCTCTCCCTTACTTGATCTCTCTCCCTGGTTGATGATTTCCGTGGTGGACTTTGGCTTTGGTTTTCTCCACGGTGTCGTTTTTTAGATGATTCTCGAGAATCTTCACGCTTCTCCTTCCGCTCCACTATTGATTTCTCTGCATTTAAATGAAACGTTAAAATTAATACGAAGAAGACTCAGTTGGATCAGGACAAATATGAAGCATGGCAATGTCCTGAACTGATGCTGTCCGGTCTCCGCACTCAATAAAAGAGGAAGCAGTAAAAATTGTGTGTCAAATGGGCAAGAACAATTTAACAGCCTTTCAGAAGACAGTATAAGAGTATGCATTTACCATTTCTGTTGCTCTGGTTAGAACCTGATAAGCCATATTCAACTTCAAGTCTCTTTCGTTTGATTTCTACTTTTTTCTCTATCTCCTCAGAGTCTTTCATCCCCTGTTCCTCGAGAGTTTCACGATACTCTATCAAAGCAACTTCTATGCGTCTAAGCTTTTGTCTGCAATACCAAAATAAAGAGTGAGGGAACTGATACAATTGAATAGCAGCTTCTAGTATAAGTATGTTTTCATCTTTCCTTATAAACTTAACGTAATTGATGCATATGCTCAAAAACTTTCTATGGCTTTCAGTTATCCACCTTCCAGGGGCAAGAGCCAGTGAGCCACAAGCCCACAATGCTAGATAATAAAAAGACCAAATCAATTGAAGTTCACAAGAACACACCTCCCTCACTAACATAGACTACCCTTACGCCAATGTTACTCTGTTCTCTAACTATTTCCAGTAATCTCTTTGTTGTTTTAATGCTCAATCCCCAACATGAAGTAATAATGCAAATTAGAGTTTTAAATCTTTCAAATGTAGATGCATTGATCAAACCTTTGTTCTTCGTCTATTCCGGTGTCAGGTGGGGAACGAACAAAATCACTACTCTTGAGATCCTCGTCATCAGCCTTGAAAGTTAACCCACCAGTATTGTCATCTTCGTCAGCTTCGTCATCGTCTCTTGCCCATTTTGAAGCTGGCAATATAAGGTCATTCTTCTCGCTTTCCACAAAGGCTTTCAGTTCAGGCTGTGGGATTGGGACTGTTGTCGCCAGATTCATTGGCTCTTTCATTTCAACCTCTGCATAGCTGTTTTTGATATGCTCACGCTCACTCTTAACTTCTTCCCACGTTGGATGGTTTTGTGGGTGCTTTGAAATTTCATCCACTGCTTCATATCCACGTTGTTTCTCTGTGTCTTCAAGGCTTAGCAACCGGGCAACCATCATCACTCTACCCCCTACGAGAGACAGTCCATTGTGTCGACAGCGTCGCTCAAGCTCAGCAATTGGTAAATTCATCAGCTCTTGCCTTGCAGCTCCTTTGCCTATTGCCAGTGCAGCATCTGGATTGATCTTACCAATATCACTCATATTGTCAATGTAACTTTTGTTCTCTATTTCAGGTTCATCACCACAGATAGAATGAAATGAGGTAACACCAGAGACTCCTGATCGGAGAAATGTGGAACGTAGCCCATAAATGTATGCGTCTGAAAAGAGAAACCAATCTGCCCATACTTGCAGTACTTTGAGAACTCGTTCCTGCAAAATGCATCAGCATTTTATAAAGCAAAAAATAAACATCAAATATATTTTCTTTCTGACAGTACCTTTAGAGCCTCAGCAGTCATTCTTCCAGTTATGCTTCGATACAGATCATTGAAGCTTTCCAATATATCGGGTAGGGTTGCTTCAAATTTGGTTCGGTATGCAGAAGCATTTTTGACAGGTGCGCTGCTATTATGAAGAATATCAGACACAAGCATGAGTCTAGCAACTTTAGTTGGAATTGATGTCTCCTTTAGGGTCAGGGACTCAGTCAGAACTTCAACAACCTGTCGAATAGAACACATATAAACAGGGAAAAGGCGTCTGAATCTCTATTAATTAGCAAGTGATGTTGTTCAGATTTCTATGTGGTTTCCAGATAATGCATTCTTTTACTAAATCTTCAGATATTTTTATAACAAATAGGATTTAAACATATACTGAAGCTTCTGAAGGATATCTTAAGAGCACAGGATTCTCTTTTAAATTAATATTAATATTACCAATATAATTCAGAACAAATAATACCTCTCCAGCTGCATCTGCGTTATCTAAAGCGAAACCCATAGCTTCTTTTATTTGACTCCTTTCTAAAGTAAGAGCACGCAACATGTCCTCGAACTCATCCCTTTGAGGATCAGTCAGAGTCCTTTCAACTTCCGCACGCTGTAAAATTTACCAGCGTAAGGTATCCCACACTAGAAAAGAGAAACATAGCGAACAAAAAAAATAAAATAATAAACGAGAAGTAAGAGTGCAAGAAGACTACCCTGCTTCTTCCAGCTGCATATGTGCTTGCAGACTCTTTTTCATGCTCCACGCTCCTAGTGACAGGCAGTGGTGGAGGTATCCATCTGTAATAACGGAAAGTAGACAGAGTTAATAAATAGAAGTGCATTAAACCCAACCGAACAAGAGGACCAATTTCAATGTTGGCAAGGTTTCTTACCTTCCACTACCAGTTATCATGATATAGGGCTCTGTTCTCCACCTCTGAAGTGTATCACCCTAAACAATGCAAAAGTAACCATCAGCTTATGACAATGAAAAAAATCAAGGAGAATTTAAGATTTACTATAAAGCAATCGAAAAGTACCTGAGCAAAGGAATAGAGTCTCCAGACATAGTAAGTATGTTCCTTTGAGCCCAGCTCGAACAAGAAATTAAACAGTGAATTCCCACGGCCCCTCTCCATGATAGCTTGTTCAAAAGCACATTCACCATCCAGAACATAGAGAGCCATTGTATCAATCACATGTCTGAGGTGCTCGTTCTCAGGAGTAACAACAGTGATATCCGGAACATTAGGGGTCAGAACCTGAGAATGAATTTCAATGCAAGAGAAGTTCACTTGGAATAAGATTACTAAAGAAGGGTAGCTGATAAAAGTATAATCAACTACAGCTGTCACATCAGCAAGTTAATTGACCAGAATCATTACAAGTTAGAGAAGCATCGAGCACTGAAAAGTTTGTTTTTTTATTCTGTTTATGTTCTAAGTTACTTTAGGAAATAAAGACAATCAATCCTGTAACATAATAGTTCATTTCGGGACTATATAGTAATTTAAGCACTCCTCGAATATCATATAGAACTTATAAATAACTAAATCAAGCCATGTGGAACCAAGTCTACATACCAGCTCAGAATTTTGATTTGGAACAGAAGTTATTGGTGGACCCGATTGACCAGAAAAGACCAAGTTGCAGCCCTGCCAATGAAAATATATGAAGTTTATAGTTGCACTAAAAACTGGCAGTCAGCATTTTTTGTGCAAAAAAATGGCAAGGAAATACCACTTAAGGCCAGTTCCATTCATCAAAGGTTAGTGAATAAACTGAAAAAGAAATGCATCTCGTAGAGCGGTACAGGATGCATAACATACCTCTTTACTCCGAATAGCCATATGTCCAGGCGGTGGAGCGGGTAATGCTTGGGATGGTAGAGAAACCGCTTTACCCCATCCAATCTTCAGTTCATAATCATACACAATGATACCTGTAAAATTGGATTTTTTTTCTTCATAACTTTCTTTAATTTGTCACATGCAATCAGGATGTTCAGTTAGTACAAAACCACCAGAGCATAGACTAGTCAGTATTGCCAGAAGGTTCATTAGTTTCCAACATTGGCCAACCAGTGGGTAAATTGTATCCAACAAAAAAAAGAAAAGAAAAAGGTATCAACACAAAACAGTATTAGTGGTGAAAGAAGAGGCAAAGGACATAGCAACAATGAAGAATGAAAAGAGAAGGTTCCAAAGTAAGGTAGTACTATTAACTAAAACCGAATACCACAGCATGCCTTGTATTGACTATTTTGGTTACATATTCCTTTGACACTAACACTTGTTTTACATATGAAACCAGTCAAATGTTTGAACTGAAGTATTCAAACTAATATACGATTAAGAAGTATAAACTAAAGATGTTTCTTGTACAATTGTCCATTTTAAGCTTTTATATCATATATTACACATGTTGCATCTAGGCCAGGCCACAATAGATAGTCTTAGAGAGAAGAAAGGCTAGCTAACCTTGCATTTCATCTTTTGCAGCTTGTCCATCAGCTCTGTTCATGAAGGAAACAAAGCCACAGTTTCTTTGTCGCCTCTTCTCCTCATCTGTTCTTGGCCACATAATCTTGACACTAGCTATGGGCCCAAATCGTCCAAAAGTGCGCAAAAGAAAATTTTCATCAACCTATGCATGCATAAAGATCATACATTATCAATATTAAGAAAACACTGGCGAGAGAAAATAACACATGAATCCAAGTAAGAAAAAAACACCTTAGGGGACAGATTCCCAACATAAAGATTCGTAGTTTGTGGGTCACCATCATCAAATGATCCTGGCCTTCCACTGGGATCAAAATCATCGGGTAGCTCATCAAAGCGGCTAGATGGCTGAAGACAGAATAAGTTTAGTACAGAAAGCAGGGCATATCTCTCTAGAAAACAGTGCAAGGTTAATTTGAGGGCAGAAAATTGATGAAGATAGCACAAGACTATGATGAACTAACCGAGTTATCGTCTTGACGGTCACGATCCTGGTTTCGTCTTTCTCTCATTTCTTGTTCACGTTTCAACTCCTCCATGAAATGATCTATATTTCGAGTCTTTCCCTTTTCTCTCTCCTTAGGTCTCTCTTCCTCTCTCTGAAAGATGAAATAAATGAGAAAAGAAAAGATACACACAATTAAGAAAAGATAAAGTGACAAAATCAATGCTACTGACCTTCTTCTCCGGTTCTTTACCCTTAGATGCCAGTGGTGGTGGAAGAAAAGAGGGAACATACCTGCAGAGATTAAGAAGAAAATAATCTTCTATATCACAATAAAAATGCAATATACAGATGCATGAAGACTTTCAGTATACGGATTACAAATTATCAAGCAATACTAAAGAACGTCATTCCTAAAACCCATAAATTTTACACAGAAAAGCATGAAGACCTCAGGTAGTTGCTATATGAAAAGTGTATACTCATCATGATATATAACAAACACATGATTAACGATGGTATTCTACTCAAACCTTGTAACAACCATATCAAAAAGTGTATGTATAGTATAGTATACTCATCAACAAAGTCACGAGCGGCCACATTCTTTCTGTTTATGATAGCTTTGCTAGAAACTCATAGCAACACAAGATTGATTTCAATCAAAAGCAATCAGTTTTACCTACTCCCCTTCTTTGAAACGGAACCACCATCTCTGGACTTTTCACCTGCCATCCGCGAATGCATAGGAAAAAAAGGTCCATACTCTTATTAATGTGTTCCCAATATAATGAAAACTTTGATCTAACCATTTGACACAACAAAAAAAACAAAAATAAAAGAAGAACAATGGACACACAATGAAAGGCAACAAACAGAGTTAAAGCATTTACAAAGACTAACCTTGAGAATCAAGCTTAGGCTTATCACCAGGATTAATTGTTCCACCTCGAACAAAAGTCTTAGTAGTAGCACTATCTCCTTGAAATGATTCAACAAATTCTTGATATAGACGAGCTGTTTCATCCTCAGCTTTCTGCGTTTTAAGATCCGAAAAAAAAAATCTCTATTATCAATATCTTCCGATGAACATATTCTCAAATTTGATTGAAGAGAAAAAAAATCAAACCTTCTTCCTAGCTTCTTCTTCTTCTCTGTGTTTCTGAAATGGCGTTTTCTTTCGAGTGATCGAGAATGAACTCATTTTCCAACTAATTTCCCAGGAAATATATATCGATAAAAGCCTAAAACCTTTTGATCGTTGATAATGAAACTAGTTTCGATCTTAATTGTGGATTGAGAAAGATCAAAGTAGAAATAATGGATTCTGATTCAGAACTAGGGTTTGGGTGAATCGACACGGGTGACGAACAATCAGGAACCTAGGGCTTGAGGAGGACACAGATCGAGCCCTATAAACGATATAAAAATTAGGATTTTTTAAAAGATAAATCGTATAAAATTATACATCAAAATGATTTTTCCAGAAATAAAAACACATAAAATATTAGAGACTATAACTAAAATATTACAAATTCAAGTTTTTTTTTTTCCACTCTTCCAGAGTTAAATGTTAAAAAAAGTTGCATACAAAATATCCACATGATAAAGAAGATCATAACCGTTCGTTTGGATATAAGATTTTTACACCGAATTAAGCTATGTTTTTGTTTACGAGCAACTGTAACCAAACAGGACCATCACTTGCTAAGTAAGAGTGAAAACGTACATCTCTTGTGACACTTCTGCCAATGCGTATAGCCACCATGTTTGATGATGTGGCTAATAAAGAGAAATTGCAGTAATAGAACTCTAATTGTAAATTGTGTATCCTATTCACAAAAGAATGAAACATTGGCTATCTGGTAGGTTGTGTTAATGCTTCATAACTTGCAACATTGTCAATACAAAACTTCATCCGACCAATTCTCAAATCTAGCATACTGCGCATCGTCCATATAAGATTACGATTAGAAAAACAAACACATACCACATAAGCTCTCAAATCTAGCTTTAGGCGAAATAACTTATTCGGAGTATTCGACTCAAACCCGATAAAAAAATTATTGTTTGAATCCAAATTCGAATCCGAAAAGTTATTTTAGTGGGTGCTAAGATACTAAACTCGAAAATCCATATCCGAATCGAATCCGTCGATTAAAACCTAAAATCTAATTATATATAAATAATTAAATTATTCTAAAAGTTTTGGTTATATTTATATCATTTTTTTTTAATATTTTTTTATCCGAAAGCGATTCGTATCCGAATCTAAACCGAATCCGATAAAATTATTCCATTAAGTACAAAACTCCTAAAACTGATATATCCGAATCAGAATAAGTTTTATTCAAACTCGGCCCGTTTATCCGAATACATAATCCCACTAAAATCCGTGAGGGTTAGTGAAGCTAAAAATTTTATAGAAAATTCATATTTCCAAATATTTTAACTAGAAGATGAAACTTTCACAACTGAAAATAAAATATTAAAAACTAAAACACCAAATGTACATTATTTTTATTTTTTTAATTACGAGTAAAGTATTAAAATTGTGTTTTAAAAAAAATCTTAATTCATATAGAAAGAAATCAAATTCACTAATTCAGAAGGCCTTAAAAGTTTGACTTTACTTGGGCCCAGTAAACAGCCCATCTCTGATAGAAAACTTTGATAAGTCTGACGTCATCGACGTCTTCGTCTACATAAATAAAAAACACACTTGTCGGCGACTCAGAGAATCACCGGAAACCTAACCTCTTCAATCCGAGTTTTTAATTCGATTAAGATGGAAGGAAGTGGAGGAAGTAAAGCCACAGCTTCAGGTGCCGGAGTGGTTCCAGAATCAGCAATTGAAGCAGTGAACCAAACACTTGCATACCTCAATGAACTGAAACCGCAGCTTGAGCAAATGATTACATTAGCTGAACCAGAGGTTCTTGCAGCAATGCAGCCATTGCAGCGAGCTAAAACTATGTACTTGCTTGCTGAAGCAACCACTACTCTTTATAATCGTAAATTCATCTTTCTTCTTCTATTTGTTTCTATTGAAATGAAATTGAAGCTTGAGATCATGTTTATTAACTGTTTGTTTTTATGTTTCCAGTGAGGTTGAGGTGTAATGGCGTTGATCCTGATGATCGTCGTGTTAAATCTGAAATTGTATGTATAATAATAAATTTAGTGTCTTTTGTATATATATTTTTACTTCTCTCATTATATTGTTAGTTGGTTCTTGTGAACTCTATACGTTTTGTAAATGTAATTAAAAAAATGTATCTTTGGTAGTTTTGTTGATGGGTAGTATGGTTATGCAGGAGAGGATAAACGTGTACAGAGAGAAATTTCAGCGGTGTATCGATCGAAGTAAAGGTACAAATTGATATATCTTGGTGTCTGAATGATTTGTAGAGAGATCGATGACTTGTATTTGGGTTTATTAACTTTTGTTTTATCTAGTTATGATTATCAAAACCATTTGTTTCACCTTGAATTAGTGATTGTATTGTTGAATTTGTAGAGAGATCCATGACAAGTATTTGGGTTTATTAAGAAAACCATGTGTTTCACCTTGAATTGGTGATTGTATTGTTGACTCTTGTGGATGAAACAAGTTTTCTTACTTTCTCCTTTTATTGGAGAAATTGGTGTGCATTCATATTTACCTTTGGAAATTATGATCTCGGTTTAGAATTTTATTAGCCATATTTATAGAGACTAATAGGGGACAACACCAATTCTAGAGCTCTATATGTAATTCTCTGTGTATTTTATCATTGAAATATACATACTCTACTAAGAAGACTTGTGTTTCTGATCCTTTGTTTGTTGGCTCTTATGTATCTGTGTTTGTTTACTTTTCTATTCATGTGTTCTATCTTCTATGTTTATTTTCATTTTAGTTGAAGAACTCTTTACTTCATATACCTATAATCTTAAATGGGTAGTAGTTCGACTTTGTTTACTAAAGTTGTGTTTCTATTGGAAGGCTTATCATCATGTGATAATGTCTCGGGATAGGTCTTGGGCCTAATACATTGTTCTTGATTTTCTTTCCGTTACCTTAGGGGAGATCCATTTCATTTAAGAAAACCACTTAGTATATTGAAATTAAGGAGGCTGAATCACGATCTATTTTCTCTGTTCTCGCTTTTCGGATGGAATACCTTTTTATCAAATGCAGTAACATTTATAACTTTGTTTTTTCTTTTGAGGATTTAATTCCATTTATAAAACTTATTTTGATTTGAATTCATCAGCAGCTACTTGTTGATGTCAAAGTTTCGCAAATATGGTAATCTCTTGGGTTTTTGTTGAAGATCCATTTGTTCATGTCTACTATCTCGAATTAGGGAGCCTAGTCTCTTATCCAACAATCTTATACATTACAGTTTTTGTTGGTAACGCTTGTGCGCAGCTTGTTTTATAGAATGCCTTGTGGGCCTTTCATACGAGAACTGTTTTGTCGATCTGATATCGGATACTAATGGGCTGATTAGTTCTACATAGTTAATTGAAAGTATTAATGTTCATGCGCAGCGTTTCATTAGGAAATTTTGTATTTTATTTTGTTTCGTTAATCACTATGTTGCTACCTTTTAAACTCAATGTCTTATCCACTAATGACCTCTTATCTGTCTCTCTTTCTTACCGTAGAACCATTGCGCCCAACTACTGTCTTAAACCGTCAGGCAGCAACTCGTTTCATCGAGCACTCTCTGCCTGATCTTACTTCAGGTAAGCTTTTATACAGTGTTTTTGTTATCCACGTTACTCTTTCCCTTTATATTCATGTTTCTGTGACTGTCTTTGCGAAATGGTTCTAGCCCAAAAACAAAACATTAGAGACCTCAGTAAAGGAGAGAAATCAAGGATCAGGAACTCAGCAACAAGTGCGAAAAAGAGGAAATACCAATCAAATGAGAAACAGTGTGTTCAGTCAGCTGCAAAGGAGTTTCTTGAAAAGGCAGCTCGTGAGATTATTGGATACAATGAAAATGGTTTGAAGGGACCTATAATGGCAGCAGCTGATGGATCAGATGGCACAGCCTGATTTACCAATATCTCATGGTAATGTTCTCTTGGCTAAATGTAAGAGAATCTGATTATTTCTGACACCTGAAAGCAAATTCTCCTGATAAAGAGAAAACTCATAAACATTTTATCGATTGTTATCCCATAATCAAAGTAAAACACTGTTTCTTTCAATTTTCACCTCTTTACGAGTTTTCCATTCGAATTTATTTGCTTCTCCTGATAGATTGTTATATAAGTTGAGGAAACCAACATCTCTCTGTGATATCTCATGGTAATATCGATTGTTATCCCATTACACGATTTTGATCTTTGCTTTTTTTTGAAGTCATAAATGATGGCAAAATGAGGAAGCAAGTTCATTATGACTTATTTGCTGATTCGATGCTTTGTTATTTTAGCATAAGTTTTATCATTGCATCCGTTAACTTGTTTGTTAAATTTTTAGTCATTCAACTCTCTCTTCATCTTTTGCAGCTGCTGCTACATTAACTGGATCATAGTTGTGGCATTCATCATCATCACTATCACAGAGAGATGTTGGTTTTCTCAACTTATATATTCAATTGTGTCTTTAATTTTAGGACGTTTTAGGGTTGTAGTGTATGCTGTTGTGTTTGCATTGTGTAGCAGCAACCTGCTTTTTGGAGAGCTCTTAAAGGTGCATTTATATTCAGAAATACACTTTTCTCAAAAAGAAGCCAAAAGCAGAGTTAGGAGTTAAGAGTTTGAACAAATTTAGAACAAAACAATCCCTAATAATCCAACAAATCCCAAAACCCCAACTCGACAGGTTAAAGAAGAAGCAGAACCAGTAGTAGGTGCAACCTCAGGAGCTCCCAACAAAGCTGGAGAAGGTGCAGGAGAAGGAGCAGAGCCAGCAAAGAAACCACCAGTATGGCCACCACGAGTGGACATGACGACAATATGAAGCTTCTCGCCTTCAATACAGTTGCTTTTGAAGCCACTAATGAAGAAGAAAGGACCAGATCTTTCTAGCTTCACCTTGGTGTCTCCATTGCTATAACTAGCTGCTGGGTTAGTGGTGTTACAGTTAATGTATGCTTCTTTTGTCACTTGTAGAACTGAATCTTTTTCCCCATCATACTTCCATACTGTTCACATGACAAGAGGAGTTATAGAAATTTTGTAACTTTTGGATTTGAGTTGAGAGGAATCAAAAAACTTACCGAGAGAATCACCGACATGAAATCGCAAACTCTCAGCCCATCTGTTGAGAGAATCAGAAGGTGAAGAAGGGATTTTCCAGGCGCTTGGTTTGCCACCGACCATAATCTCTTTACAACAGGTGAGATCAACCAAGAAGAAAAAAAAGAAGAATATAATAGAAGCTTCCACTAGTGTTTTTCGAGCCATTAGATTTAAGTTTTGTGTAAGAGAGTGATGAAGGAAGATAGATTGTAGTGGTTGATTTGGGCTCTGTTTTGACTGATTGGATCCGTATATAAAGAGAAGAAAGTAGCCGTTGGAAGTAAATGGTGTTTGCTGCTGCCAACGGTTATTTTAAAAGTTGAGTACTTACCAATGTTCACAATGGGACACGACAAAAACCATTTTTTTAATAACGGTCGGAGACAGAATTTCAAATATCCAAAATATAATTGACACCCAAGTGACCTATAGCTAATTCTTGTTATTGTTTTTTCTTGGTGTCTGCAATTAGTTTGTAAATAGAGTGTTTAGTGTTTAGTGACTAAACGTCAATAATGAAACTAATAGACAACAAATGCAAGACAAAATTGTAATAAGAGTATAAATAGAAATGAAAGAATCACATATTGTCAATTAAGAAAGAGAGTCAAAAGTGTTTAAAATTTGGTAAAATCAAACAGCATACACTAATTAAAAAAGGTTTACATCATTAACTATATATTAACTTCTTTCTTTTTTCTCTTCAATGTTTTTTTATGAATCAATCGATCTTAACCGATGAATAGATGAGCCTTGTGAACCAGAGACAAGCGTAGAACCCAATTGTTCCAGTCAGCACAAAAAACGCGTATGAGGCGATAAGCATGTACCCAAAGTAGAGCATAGCAGAAACGAGCTTAGTGATCTGAAGCTTTGTGAAGAAATAGAAGGCGGCGTAGAGAAATAGATAAAGCGCAGAAGAACCTGAGGTGAGGTAAGACCTCCACCACCAAAGATAGTCTTCACTGCAAAGCTGAAAGTAGCAGAGAACAATGGTTATCTCTGCACATGTGACCATAAGGATCACAAATACAAGGAAGAGGAAACCAAAGATGTAGTAGAATTGGTTAAGCCAGATGGATGTGAGGATGAAGAAAAGCTCGATGAAGACTGCGCCGAAAGGTAAAATTCCTCCGATGAGGATTGAGAAAACTGGGTTCATGTACCAAGCTTGCTCTGGGATTTGACGTGGGATTTTGTTGGTTTTTACAGGATCATCAAGTGGTGGTTTCTTGAATCCGATGTAACCGCCAACAAAGACGAGAGGGACTGAGATTCCAAACCAGAGAAAGATCAAAGCAAACATTGTTCCAAAAGGGACAGCTCCTGACGATTTTTGTCCCCAGATGAGTGCGTTTAAGACAAAGAAGATGGATGAGACAACTGCAGGGAACAAGAAGGCTGTTCTGAAGGCAATTCTCTTCCATTCTGTTCCTTTGAACATTTTGTATAGACGTGAAGATGCGTAACCAGCGAAAAGTCCCATGAAGACCCAAAGGAGAAGCATGGCTGTCATAAGACCTCCACGATTTGAAGGTGATAGAAATCCGAACATGGCGAAGATCATAGTGACAAGTACCATGCCTAAACACTGTACACCTGTACCAACATAGACACAAAGAAGATCTGAATTGGTTGGAGGCCTGAAAACATCACTATGGACAAGTTTCCATCCTGTTTCTTCTTGAGCTTCTTCTTGAGTCTCAAGCTCGTTGTACCTTGATATGTCTCGGTATAGAGTCCTCAGCATTATCATTGCTACCATGCCAGAGAGGAAGAGGACGATCATCAGAGAGTTGACAATAGAGAACCAGTGAATTTGATTGTCACTCATTAGAAGATAAGCATCCCATCTAGACGCCCACTTCACTTCACTTTCCTGAAGAGCAGCAGTGACGAAATCAATAAAACAGTGAGAACGGGAATATAATAGTGTCTTCTCTAGGACATTACTGTCATGTTGATAAACTGATTTGTCAAACAAGAACTTGCCTGGAAATCTACATCATATGTGAAAATAATTTCCTTCTTATTTTCGACTTCTTGAGGGGTAGCTGAGCTAACAACAAGGCGTTTTGTGTGGGGATCACAGGTAGTTAGACGGGTCTTCTCACTCCATTGTCCCTCGTATTCATGCTTGACACTAGAAATCAAGGGAAACAAAATTAGTACTAAAAGAAACAGAGTGATCCCAAGAGTCAAATTTGTTAACAAGCACTGCACCTGAATGGTTTGACCTCAAATCCCACAATCCTGGCAGCGTCAGTTTGCATATCTCTGTGATATCGGACAGTGAATGTCAAGTGATTGTGCATGAAGTACTTTTGCTCTTTGCTCTGTAAATACAAAGAAGTGCTTAGAAAATCGTGCTTTCGGGTGTCATGCAAATAGTGAATCTTCCAAACTTACTTACCCCTTCATACTGGCCTTTAAGACCGACATGATAGCCTAGCTGATACACAACAGAGGGAGAACCCTGAACCCGATTAACTCTTTCGATTGGAACCACTAGAGGAAGGTTATCAAGGATCCTAACACACAAACACAAGCACAGAATGAGAAAAGTAACAGAGGGAGTAGATGATGTTATTCATCAAAAAACAGTCAAAAAGAGAAGCTAATATTATAGGTCCTACATGTTGACACGATACTCATCATCAATCTTCTCTTTGAATGCCCTCGCAGTCTTTGCATCAAGAGTGACACGGCAGAGAACATTGCACATTTGTGCCTCACGCATTTTAAACTGCATTATCCAAACTTCGTATGGGTTAGGAGGTAAACTACATAAAAAGAATTGAAATTTTAGATAATCATTAAACAGAGACAAACCGAATAAGGAGCATTTTCAATACGGTCACCACGAAGCACTTCACCAAGATTCTCAGTACTGTCAACAATCTTGTTAGGACGACAAAAAGGAAGAGAATAATACGAATATGGAAGCTGAGTCTTGATAGATGTCAACTTATTAACTTTGACCTTCAACTCATCTCCCTACATATAAGAAAACAAACATCAATTTCACCATAAATCTAAAAGATCCAAAGGAAGCTAATCAAAAACAAGCATGCAAAACATTTACATATATTTGTATCAATCTGCTAATCATACTAATGTATGTAGCTCCATTGAAAGACGACATTGTACAAGATCGTAACGTGAGAAAGACTAATTTCAAGCCTAAAACTCAAATGTCGGTGGCATCAATCTACACTACGATTCGCTAATATCAATCCTAAACCAAAACTTCAAAATCAGATCCCAGAGATCCAAATCAGATCCGAGAACATTTGAAAACGTTTTACCTTTTCGAAATCCTGAGGAGCGACACCGGGAAGGTAGAAAGAGTGAGTAGTATGGATGAATAGAAGAAGAATCGAAGCAATTACAGATCGAAGAAACTGTAATCTTATAGAACTGCTATAAAACTCCATAACCATGGCGGTTCCACAGATCTGATGGAGCTAAGAAGCTAATGGTGTTTGTTTATTGTGAGAGTCGACTATGAGAAGTAAAAACAAAGAGAGAGAAGATCCACGTGTCTTTCCTTTTATATTCCGCCACGTGTCTTTCGTTGAAATTTCAAACCCTCTCGAAAGAAACTAATAATGGGCTAAGCCCATTAAATATAGTTAATGTTGAGAGCTCAACAGATCCGTAATTTTCACGTCTCAAACACCTTTCTATTATTTACTTAGTTCTCAATTATGGTATGATTTTGATGTCCAATCTAATTTTTTCCTTATAACGATGATGATCCAGATTTAAACCAAGCCACTAATATATATTTTTATTTGGCATAAAACATTATAATATTTAGACGAACCAAATATGAGTATGATGCATAAGCCCGTAACTATTATAAGCTTTTAATGAAAATATAATATATTCTTTCAAAATATATAAAAAAAAAAACATAATGTGTAGTTCATAAAAATACAAATGGTGGGACTAAGGAAGGAATTATTGGTCATGCCAAGGTTTGGACCCAGGAATTATTCTAGACGTTTGGTGAGAAACAATCTAATATTTGGAATCTCTTGCTCATATATTTGGGCCTCATATCCTCATATTATTATTATTATCTTATATAAAAAATATATATATGAAAAACGATTAGAGAATTGGACATAAGGCCTATTAATAGAGTTACAGTTTTAAAATGATCTGAAAAAGAATGGTTGGTGATAAAGAATAGTATATGACTGACTAGTATGTTTGTATTACAGATAGTCAAATATGGTCTTGGTTGAGATATTTGTATAATAAAAGAATTGTGAAAGAGCCATTTGTGGTTGGGCCCAAAGAAGCTCGTTGGAGTTGGACCTACATCAGATGGGTCAGAGCCTAAGTTTGAACCTCTCATTGATTACCTTCATATTCTTTTTCTATCGAGTTAAATAATAAACAAAATAATTTTCTATTTTTAGAGAATATGGGAACTATTATTCATTGGATATAATTGCTCTATCTGTTATACGTCACTGTCCCTTGGTCTTGACACCACAACCTCACCTTCTCACCCGTTAGAATTTAGGATAGCACCATAATTTTGTTGACCTTTAACTCTGTTGACCGACATATTGAATTATAGACCCTTCAAAAAACTTCGTATATGATATTTTCATATTTTAAAACTGATTTTAAATAAAATGTTATTTTTGTTTAGAATATTATTTGAGCAAAAGAAATTACTTTTGTCGTCAGCACTTTAAATAATTTTTTTATTACTTTGATATTAAAAATATTTAATATGTTAATAAGAGGAAAATGATAAATTCATTTTTTTTTTTTAATTATTGTTTAAAAATCTTAAAATACATCTAATTTGAAATATAGAGGGAATTACTCTATAGAGAATGACAATTAACTGCACAGTAACTAACATAAGAACATGATGGAATTAGATAGGATCAGATTAGGTTTAGAATATTAATCATATAATAGGATTTGAGCAGAAATATCAAATATGGTTTGATTTATGGGGTTTATAAAGTGTAGAAGCTAATAATAATATATTTGTTTGGCTGATAATAACCTTCTTGGATAGAGTTTGGTAGGCCAGTGATAATGTTGGTGCAGATTCCATCCATTTCAACCCAACTCTACATTGATTCTATGCATTCCACTCTAAACACCCAATAATGCATCTTTGATTATTCTATTCATACGACCCTACATAACATTATCTTTCTCTTTTGCTTTTTATCTTTTTTATTTCTATCCACTCTTTTATTTTTTATGATTTATATTACATTGTTATAACAACGATAGTGTTAACTTTTGAGTTGTATATAATTTTTATCTGATCTCAGTATTATTTAGGTTGTACATTTATCAACCTATATGATTTCCCTTTGTTTAATTTTTAATTGATTTTACTTTGGAAAATAAAAATCAGTGGCTTGTTTCGGACTCTACACGACACGAACACGTTCTCTGTTCATCTCAAACTATCAAGTTTTGTCCGTTACTTTTTTCTCAATCACGCAAAGCTAGCGTTACCGTGTCCATTTGTCAAACAACTATATGTCACTAATCTGTAGCTAACCTCACATATTATCTTCTAATAATTATAATTTAATTGTATAATGATTCCAACAAATAAAATAATAATAATCTATTTGTAATATGAAAATACTTGCTCAGCTGTCTAATATTTACATATATTTTTATTTTATTTTCTTCAAAAACTTGTTGAGAAACAAAAAAATATTTCAAGTAGTCTCTTGAAATTAACTTTAATACATTTTACAACATCTCTTACTTCTACAATGTGTCACATTTATTGGGAAGAAAACATTAACATGACACTAGTAATTTGGTGTGGTTAAGTAACTTTTACAACAGTAAATATTTGTTAGTTAAATGGTTAACAGAGTCTTTGCATAGTTGTATTTGTCTTGACTAATACAGAACGAGCTGGACAAGTCAGACAAGAAACAAGTAATTGTGCCCAGGATTGATGTAAGAATCTATTATTTTTTCAATGTTCATGAGATTTAACGTTTTGTCGTCGACATGACATCCATATATATGATTATAACTAAAAGAATTTTACATGACATTAAAATGGTTTATTTTTATATTTTAGATATAAAATAAATTTAAAATATCTTTAAAAAAAAAAGTAAATTTATCATCCCAAAACATTAGCAAGAAATTATTAATCATTTTAATGATGGAGAATGAAATAAAACCTCAACCTCTATATACACGATTTACAAAAACATTCCTGAGTAACTGATTAAAAAAAAAGAAACAGTTTTACATTTTACTTATCATTTATATATTCACTCTGAGTCACTACTACCATATTATTCATCGCTTATTATTAACTATTAATATTATCATTATTATTTGTAATATTAATATTATTATTATTATTACTATTGTCACCCTGCCACGACCACACAATGTCATTCAACGCCGGCCTGACTTGTTCTTCGTATAACCTGTTATACTCCAAAGTATCTCCCGCCGATTTGCATAGCTCCACGACGGCTACCTCCGGCGCAATCTCAAAAACCTCCGCCGTCACAGCTATCTGTCCTTTTCTCCCTTCCGTTTTCCCCTGCAACTTTACCTTAAAATCCTTTGTCCTCTTCACCTTCATATTCATCTCTTTCCCAATCCCTTCTAGCTTCGCCATTATCTCCGACGCCGACCACCGTGACGTAAACATAGATCTCAGCTTCCTCTTACTCTCAAACAAACTCGATAAATCAAATCCCGATGACATCGACGTGATAAACTCAAACGCGTTAAAAAACTTCGGTGTTGTTATCGGTGTTTCTTCATCGTCACCTTCATCATTACGCGGCGGAGATTGAATCGGTTCGTCGATTTTGAAATCAATCGGAGGATTAATGTTTTTCCTAAACCACGGCGTACGCATAATCGCCGGAATCGAGATCCGTTTATCAGGATCAACAATCAAAAGCTTCGAAATCAATCTCCTAGATTCCGGCGAAAACCACGGCGGAAATTCAAAATCCGATTTGAATATCTTCTTATACATATTCATAAGATTCTCATCTTGAAACGGCAAAAATCCAGCGAGAAGAACATACAAAACGACACCACATGACCAAATATCAGCTTTAGCACCGTCATAACCTTTCTTCCTTAAAACCTCCGGTGCAACATACGCCGGAGTTCCACACTGAGTATGAAGTAATCCATCTTGTAAAAGCTGTTCAGGTAAAGCCGATAAACCAAAATCAGAAACCTTAAGATCTCCATTTTCATCAACCAAAAGATTCTCAGGTTTCAGATCTCGATGAGAAACACCTCTACTATGACAAAAATCAACGGCTGAGATTAATTGTTGAAAATATCTTCTAGCTGCGTCTTCTTTAAGCTTTCCTTTAACAACTTTAGCAAATAACTCACCTCCTTTAACTAACTCCATGATGAAGAAGATCTTAGTTTTTGTAGCCATGACTTCTTTTAACTCGACGACGTTTGGATGACGAACAAGTCTCATGATTGAGATCTCTCTTTTGATTTGTTCCATCATACCATTACGTTTCATAACATGATCTTTGTTTATGATTTTGACTGCTACACTTTCTCCGGTCACCAACTCTTTCCCGTAGTAGACTTTTGCGAATGTTCCTTTGCCTAGTAATCTTCCCATCTCGTATTTCCCGAATAGAACTCGCCGTTGTTGTTGTTCTTCCTCCATCGTTTTTTTCTGGGTAATTAAGAAGATAAAGAAGAATGAGTCATGTGTTTAAGTTTTGATTCCATAGAGAGTGGGTGGTGATGAATGAAGAAGGTTGAAGATAGTTTAGTTTATAAGAAAAAAAACAAAGGCAGTATGAGTATGATAGAGCCCCTTGGAAATATATATTCAGTGGGGTGATTTAATTGTTTTAGCCTTACATTAGATATTTTTTATTATATTTTCACGTCATAATTGTTTCCGCTTTGGATTTTTAATATAAAGTATAGTAAATTATTAAATTTATTTATTTTTCAGTTATAACGACAAAAAAATATATATATATATATAGTACTCATATTTTTTAGCCTATAATCTCTACGCCTCCTTGCATGGGTGGCCACTTGTGTAAATGATGTAACTGTCTAGCCTACTTTACTTCTGACTAATTTTTTAATTATTATAATAAACTATTATTATTTTCGAAACAAAGTTGTACAATACAAAAATTTAATACAATTAAATATTAATTATAATATTTGTATCAATCAATTAGTGCCATGTGTGATGTGTATTTCAATTTAGGCGAATAGACTTAAAGTGGCCCCAAGTTATCTTTAAAAATCATTTTAATTTTTGTAATTAAAAAAAAATTTGTTTGTCTTGTTATACAGTACAGCCCATATATTATGGTTTTTGTGTAAAATAAAAGAATATATCAACTACATACTATGGATGGGTATAGATGTTCGATAAACTAATCTTCTTTGTTTTATTTATTACTAAACATTGAAGAACGTACGCCGTAATTGTTTACATTCGTTGAAATACATTATGTAATCAAGTGGTAATAATTCGAGAGTATCTCATTGGTTGATGTCTTGATGACACTTAAACCGACTTCATCTTGTCCTTTGCCCGATGGAGCTGTTCTTCTTTGATCGTAATTATGACTTTATTCGACTTGCAATCTAAAAATCTACTAGTAATTGATGTTTACAAATGTTTGACTTATGACTAATACAATCTCTAATGAATTTTTATCTACATACAATCTTTAATATTATCTCTATTTTTTTTACTCTGAAATTAGAATGCAGGTTTATTTCAATTAATCTTTTATTTTTAAAATTTGATCATTACTTTATTTATTAAACAGTAACTCGATAAAATTATAAATTATTAAATTAATATTTATTAAAAGTAAAATTTATAACTTCACATAATTACAAAAAAATAATTAAATTAATTTTTGTTAAACATAAGCTTATTTATCTTATAAATATTATTAATTAACGTGTTATAAATAAAAATTATTGTATTTTAAAGTTATATATATATGTTATTATTATATTTTATTTTTAATTAATCTGACTGTAATATTTTAATATAATTTTATTGAAATAAAAATTTAATCTTAAAATATATTTTTTATAAAATAAAATATATTAAAATTGAGATCCGCTTTGGAACTTAAATGTTGACTATAAAATAGATACTATATGAATAATATTTCTTAAAATTTTAACCAGTAATATTTTTTAGAATATGATATAAAATATCATTGGATATGATTTTACTCCAAATAAAAGAACTTACACATCCCAAAAACCAAGTCCTAAATTCAAATTTTTAGAATATATTTTTTTCTTAAAGTTAAAAATAGCTTTTTAAAATATTTACCAATTAGACAAAACTTTTATATTATTTTATATAAATCTGATTTGCTAAATCTTATCCATTAATTGCATGTGTACAATCAATTATTTTTTGATAAATGATTAATATGTACAATCAAGTTGATTATAATTAAATTATATATCGAACGAATTATAAAACATGTTTAACTGTATATAAAACTTTTAATATGTATATATTTATTTGACTTTTAAATATTTAACCCGTTCATAAAATCTATGGGATTTCAAAACATAATCTTTGCAATAATAGTCCAAAGATTTGGTGAAAGAGATTAGTATTGTTGACTGTAATTTCAGATAAAAACAAATGATGATGACGTAATGAAGTATTTGTCTTCTATATAGTTGGAGAAGATATTTTCCCAAGTAAATAATTAAATTGTGTCATTGGCTCCAACCATTAATGAAAACAAAATCTCATTACACACTTAATGACTTTATTATATGCTTATTATATGCATGTATATAATAAAGTTTTTATGTCGACGGGAAAAGACACGATAAGCAAATCAATATCGTCATGTGGTTTTGGATCTTTGTATTGGAAGGCTAAAGAAATTATCTGTTAATGATGTTGATTGATTTATTTAAGGCTGTAAACAGGATTAGTGTATTTACATGGTAACACGTAGACATCATTATAATTTTGGTTGAAACCAATTGGATTAAATCACTAATATCACTTTTTTAAACGTGTTTTTTATATTAATCAAATTCATTATACTTTTTGAGTTTTTTTATTATATATCTTTGAGCAATAAATTCAGTAAAAATGAAGAAATTATTCAATTATTCTAAAATAAATAATAGTTTTTTGTAGTTAGAAAATAACCAAAATTTATATCTACATACAAATTAGTTAGGTTGATTTGTTACAATAGTTTATTGTATTTTATAAATAAGTAAAGTGATTTATAAAAAAAATTAAAATATTAAACGTAAGATTTTTAATAACATATTTGACAAATTCTATGAGTATTTGACATATTTTGTTAGGAACTACCACACTCCATTAACATATATTTAGTAAAAATTGCATACATTTAACAAAATTTGTAACTATTTTGTAAATGGTAATTACATACATTAAAAGTACTAGACTCTGGTAATAACTCATAAAATTTGCATATACTTACTAGACTCTCTAGAAGTTTGATAGATTATTTATAAATTTGACACAATTTTTAGATTAATGGGTAGATTATGTAGATATTTGGTTGATTCTGCAAATATATAATAGAATTTCTGAATATATTACAAACTCTATGAATATTTGACAAATTTTACTAATATGTTTCATAATTTTTTCATTTAAAAAATATATTTTAAAATTTTTAGCTAGAAATAAATATGAAAATATAGTTTTAAATATAAATATGAGTTAATATATAATAATCAATCAAATAATATATTTATCGATTATGAATTTTTTTTTGAAAATATTTATTAACTAGAAATGATAAATGAAGCTATATAAGATGTAATAATGACCATAACATAACATTATATATCAAGAGTTTTTAGAATTGGATTCGAACTGGTATTCAAATATTTTTTTTAATTTGGATTGAGTTTCAAATATTTTGAATAAAAGAATAGAATACATGGATTCATCTAGTTTTATTAAAATATAATTATGATATAAGATTAATTTGGTGATACTTTGATAATTAACTTTATTCCAATAGATAAATTTCATAAAAAGTTTAAAATCGTAGTAAATCATTTTAGAGGTGGGCTTTAATGAATTTCAGCAATTGGTGGGCTTGTCTTGTACTAATTTTTACCAAATGTATTGGATTATTAGAGATTTTAAAAAAACTTTTGTCATTTACAGTATTATAGTCGTGTCCTTTTAGTATATTTCAGAAATATTCCAATGATTTTACAAGGCTTTTAGATTTGATGGGCTTTGAAATGAATTTCAAAAATAATGGTTCTAAAAATCTTTTTTTTTTTTCATTAAAATCCGACGATCATAACATATCAGAGATAGATTGGTTCTCTCGTTATCGTCCGCAAACGCTGTATTTACGGACATTTACGATTATTAACTTTTTGTAAAAATCATAAAAATTGTTTTGTACAATTTAGAACCGCTTAAAAATACTAAATTTTAAAAACTTTTTTCCGCAAACGCTTGCGGTTGCGAACGGTTATGTTTCACAAATTTTTTTTATAAGTTTTTTATATAATAATATTCTGTAAATAATAAAAAATATTAATTTCAAAATATTTATAAATTCAGCTGAATTTTTAAAATGATTAAAACATAAATAGATAAAAATACTTATTTTATTATTAGAATCATAACTACAATTTAAATTATAAAATAAAAGTCAAATTATAATTAGAATTTATCTTTATTTCTAAATCTTGTGTTTTTGATTAAAAAAACACCGCTAACGAGAATCATATATCTCTCGTGCTATGTCATCTTTAATTGTCGCTCTATATTCATCACCGTTAGATCATAGTTTTGATTTACATCATCTCTTTCTAGGTAAGTAAATATAAAAGTTAAGTTGTAAAAAAATATTTAAAATACTAAATAAATTAGATATATATATATATATATTTTATTAACAAATTATGGAATAAATATACAAGTTAAATAGTAAAAAATGTTTAAAATGCCAAACAGATTAGATAGATATTTTTGTTATATAGGTATGGATGGTGTCAATCTTAGAACAGCAAAAGCAATTGTGTTAGAGTGTGATATATAATTTCTATTATTATTATATAAAGAAAAGCGTTTAGTGAGCTATGAGAAGCTACTATTATTCTTACAGCAAATGCATTAGCTATATATCGAGCCACCAACATATCACCTTATGCATAGAACCCCCATTTGGAAGATGCTACATCGATCATGGTTCATCTCCTATAGTTTGTTTCTCTTATTTGTAGGAAGCATGTACAACTATTTAATAGTTTATATAAAATCCACATAGTTTTTAAAAATATTAAATGTTATTTTAGTAAAATACGCAATTATATTGGTAAGCATCACATCCTCTTAAAGTACTTTTTATTATTTTGGCCAATTTTCAAACAAAATTAAACAAATAAATTTTAAATCATAAAACAATATCAAAACTATATAAGTACATAAGTACATGATAAGAAAAAATTTATATAGAAGAAAACATAGATACTTGTATAGAAATTAACACATAACTGAATTTTATATATATAAAAATAACATAATATAAAGTTAATTATTTAGTTTATATCTTAAAATTCATATAAAAAAGAAAATAAATAAAACACACCCCGCGTGTAGCACGACTACAATCCTAGTATATTTTAATACATAAAGTATTATTTTGTAATATTTTAAAGATATGAATGTATAATTTGTAGTCTAATTATATGAAAAGGTAGTATTTTACCTGTTATCTACTAATTTAAAAAAATTACACAGATTTGATATTTCTATTGAAAAAAGGAAAATACTATTTAAGTAATATAAATGATTATTTTTATGGTGGTGCTAGCTCATATACATCCCTCCCTCAATATATATGTTACACTAGGGTTGGACATTCGACTAAACGGATTGGATTTGGATAAAATTTATTCGAATTCGAATATATCGGATTTAGAAGTTTAGTACCCAATAAAATAGTTTTATTGGATTTGGGTACGGGTCGATTTCGGTTTCGACCAAGAAAATATTAAAAAAATAAAGAAAAAATGGTTAAATTTTTTAAAAATTAACTAAACTTTCACAAATATAACTAAAATTTTTAAAATAATTTAAATATTTATATATATAATTAGATTTCGAGTTTAACCGTCGAATTCAGATACATATACGGGTTTTCGGATTTAGGAGTGTACCACTCAATAGAATAATTTTTCGGATTCGGATTTACTTTTTTGGATCAGATCAGATCGAATGCTTCAGATAAATTATTTTTCCTAGGACTATGTTACACATTTAAAGTAACTATAATACATAACTAAGTTTTATTAATCTTCAAAAAAGTATAAAAGGTAATTAACTAGAATAATGGTGATAACATACTCTTATTCTGTATAAATAAATTAACCACTAAAATATGACCAATCTAAGTATCATACAGCTATTTTCAAATTCATATATATCATCGTTTTAAATCAAATTTTATTTTTAATTTATACATTTTTTTGGAACTTAGATCAATATTATACGAGATTGATCCACACATACATTTTTGTCTCATGATATATTTCTCAATATAATAGGTGACGACAAACATTCGAGTTATCATCATGTTCACAATTAATATTAAGGTAAAAATGGCAGGCCCCATTACATATTTGTTTTAATCGAAATAGATAAAGAGGATGCTAATTAATTCACATGTGGTATTCATCTCACATGCAGCTTATAGATGTGCATTCAAATTAAAAGAGGGGAAATATATATATAAATATAAACGATTATTTAAAGTATGAAATTATAGAAAATATATATATAAATTTTTAAAATATCATATTAAATCTAATATTTTGTTTACTTATCAAATAAAATTTATTTGATTTTAACAAATTAGATACATCATTAACTTTTAGTATTAGTTAAAACTAAAGGTATGTCTAATTTAGTTTGGTTAACATAAATTTCATACAAAACCAAAATTAAAGTTTAATATTTCAATTTAAGACAAAATTTTAAATTAAACCTAAAATATATTTATTTTAATTATACTACTACATAATTAGATTTTTAGTTTTACAATTATTTTTATAAAATATATTTACATATAGCATATAATATAGGAGACTAATATATATATATATAGCCATATATAACAATAGATTTGTAATAAAAAAAATTAGACCATTTTATTAGAAATTAACTTTTTCACTACAAAAATAAATGTTTATATTATATATGTTTTTAAAATAAAATTACACATTTTATCTTCAATATTTATCTTTGTTCTAAAAATCGGCCGCCTAGTCGCCCAGGAGTNAGCTCTCTTAACTTCAATCCTATTTTATATATATCACAAAAAAAGTTTTTGATCTTCGTGAACATCAACTTCCATTTGGTGTAAGATTTTCTTTGCTTTGGAAACAACTACTTAGAATACACATTTGATCCAATTCACCTTAACAAGCATAGCATGAGCTAGGAGTAAATACCATATAAACAAAGATAAGAAAACAAAGAAGATTTGGATGTTAGTGAAAGGAGTTTAACCATATAAGACCATGTTTGGTCGGTCTTTCAAACGAACAACTTCACATGAGATTCTACATTGTCTCAACACCATCATTCTCTTCTTCATTATTGCCTTTGACCACTTTCCTCCTTAATTTGTTTTTGCTCTAAGTGTACCTATATATATATATATATATATATATATATAATAAGAAAATAGATCATGGGTAATATATACCAGAAAAGAAAAAAACAAATCATGGGTATATGTTCCTTCTCTCATGCATGTGGTGGATGTTAAATCAATACTTGTTTTTTTATTGTGACCAAAATTTATAATTTTCATGTCTAAAACTATAACATGCATTATCTAAAATATATATTAATTACAAAATAGTTAAAATAGACTCATCAATGCTCTTAGAGTTGAAGGGTTTAGTTCCCCCTCATTACTATTTTGCACCTAACGTTTTTCATCACTGACCGAGTCATGTATCATCGAGGACCTTAAAGTAAAAAAGGTCATGGAAGTTCAAACAAGTAATGATGATAAACTCACAACTCACAAGCATGCCCATTATGAGAATAAAACTACACTTTTATAATAATTCCCTCTTGGTTACTTTTTTAGAAAGGTTGTGGTGTGGTGGAAACAAAATCAATTTCCAAATAGGTACCTCGAATAATCATTATATGGTTTATTAGATAAAGACCTCCTTTTAAAAATAAAACATTAATACCACGTTGAGCTTTCTATATATCTAACTCTAAATACAATTGAACAAGATGTCTAACTAATTAAGAAAACAGATGGAATATATAATAGTTTTGTAAAAGAAGACAATACTATGCATTTTTTGAATAATTTAAAAATTATTAAATTGATTATTTTGACAATAATTACGATCATCTATAACATATTAATTAACATGCAAATGAAGGGACAAGAAATATTGATGTCCAAATAATTGGTAATGTCAAATCATTGATGCTCATCAATTTGTTTAGATGCATTGCATGTGTAGTGGTTATATCGTAACGAGCTTAATTGACTATATTCAATTTCCATCAACTCATTTATTACTTTTGTTTTTGTTTTTTTTTTTTTTTTGTTACTAACGCGTATTTTTCAAACTATAAAATTCATATCAATATAAAATAAAATATCTTAAATGTTGTGGTGATAGAAAATTCCGATTGCAAAAACATTTTTAAATAATTAAGTAAGTTTATACAATATCAATATTGTTTTGCTAATTAAAAATAGGAAATTTTGGCATAATTTATGGACATCAATAATTTATTTTAGGATTGAGTCAGATATATATGTTCTTTAAATTACGGTCGATTTATACTCATATTGATTAATTTTTAAATAAAATTACAGTATTAGTCTACTAGATTAGAAGTTTCAACTTTACAACTATATCATTTATATTATTTTATAGTCTATGTTTAATTTTCAGTGTAAATATTATTTCTAGTATGTCATTTCCAGATGATATATTTTCTAAGTATATATTTTGATATTTTTGGTTAAATCAATGTATCAAATTTGGATAAAACTAATTATGTGCTGGACATGTAGATGAGACTCTATACCATATTACATTAAGTGTTTTAAATTTAGAATTAACTGACAATAATAAATTAGATATATTAGTCAAGATTCATGTACAGGTTCATATGTGAAACATTATTATTTGCTAGGAAACACAAATTCCTCTAATTTAAAAAGCTTGATTTTATGGTCGTTTTAGGCCACAGCTGGGGACACTCTTTTTCTCCTTAGCAGCAATCCCAAATTAAAAAAAAAAAAAAAAAA
>KE156288.1:18644-34876 GCA_000411055.1 Leavenworthia alabamica
ATATTTTTTTCTTTTTTTTTCAATATTTCTTCACCCGAAACCGATCTGTACCCGAATCCGAACCGAACTCGACAAAATTATTCTATTGGATATTAGACTCCTAAACCCAAACCCGAATAAGTTTTATCCGAATCCGATCCGTTTACCCGAATATCAAACCCTAATGGATACTAGTAAATTAAAAATCCTAATTTATGACAACTACTAATCCACATATTCTCTGTTTGCCATCTCAATATTCTTAATTATTCAGTCATAGATTTTGTCACAGTAACGTGTCTGAGCCATATTTTTTGTTTACTTTCACACAATTTCTTCTTATTACACAAAACATAATTAAATTTCAGCTGATCAGATTATACTATAATTATATAATTAGTATAAACATTTTGATTATTAGTATTTGTTTAAAGTTGACTACGCATAGACTTCTCTAAGCATCTTACCTAATTATTTTTATTTTGTTAGTTTATCTGTTTAATTTTTTGTTTTATTTGACCCATAGTTGGAATCTCATGCATTGATTCAATGATTTATAGTTTGACGATTATGGATATGATTGATTGCAAAGCTATCTAAGCACAAACAAATAAAGCATATGCTAGTGGTTCTCCAAAAAAAAAAATCATTTTATTATAATAACACATTTTTTATGAAAAAATAGTATTATACATAAAAGTTGTTCAAAAAAAAAAATGTTCAGAGTCACTAATTTTATGGACCTAAATGATTGATAATTTTTTTAAAAGTATACAACAATAATATAGAGTACCTTAAGATAACATTTAGCAATCACAAATATTTAGTCTATCTTGTGAGATTATGATAGGTTAATTAAGTTCAGATTGAAGAACATATCATTAGTAAAACAATCTGGTATAACTACGGAAAAATTCGTGGTTATAATTAAGAAGTTGTGACTATATCGATAAAGCCACGAAATTGGCACGGAAAAAAAAATCGTGACTTTTGTATCGTGGCTAATTTTTTTTGCATCTTTTCGTGGTTAGAACAGTACCAGTAAGCCACAGTCTTGCCACTACATTTTCATGGCTACATTTCTACGACTTAGCCACGATTATATCGTGTGGCTATTTTTACCACGACTTTTAAAAATTCATTTCTGTAAACGTTTGCGGTTGAGGACGACTGCATTTAGTAAAAGTAGTTTAAAAAATATATTTTTATACAATTATATTCTCTAAAACAATAAAAAATTATTAATTCATTTTAAAATATTTATAATAAATTTTTAAAATGACTAAAACATAAATAGATAAAAATATTCATTTTATTATCAAAATCATAACCAAATTNTATAACTTATTATAATATATTATATATTTTTAGTGATTTTTAGTTTAATTGTTATTTCATTCGCTGATTAACTACTCACAAATTTACCGCAAACACTTCAGTTTTTAACTATTAAACTAGTCATTCAAACCGTTTAATAACGCTTAAAAATGCAACTATCCACTTCCACAAACTTCCATAATCTCAACCTCACTCGCTGCGTTTAAACTAGTCAGACCCTAAGACAAACTTAAATACTTTGATACATGTTTTGTATTTATACATCTCTAGCTATATATTGTTCATATTTTTATTTGTTCATAATTTTTTTCAGTGACATATATCTTAATTCTTCTCAACTTCTCAATTTTTTAGACACCGTCGAATATATAAAAATATTCCTAATAATTTGATTTACGCAGGTAAACTTATTAAGGGCATCGAGAAGCTAGCGTTCATGGGAACAAAAGGAAACGTATAAAAAAATTTGAAAAGGGTGACTGTAGGGAAATTATAGAGAACGGAATTAGAAGCAAAGCAGATGAAAACAATATAAGGATTAGATTGATGTGAATGTGATTTGTCATTTTCTCATATATTTCCAAGCGGTTCCTTAGCACACACACACATATCTCTTGACAATTTTTTATCTAAAACATTGTCTCTGATCATATTCATTTCCCCATAGAGATCAAAAAATGTATCTTAGGTATCTCAAGAAAATATGCTAATTGTATAGAAGATTTTGCTCGAGATATGAATAACCATATAAGATATGTACTTATCTTAATATGAAGTAGGCGCATTAAGGCAAATATCTTAATATTAACTGCTCCGTTACCCAATGGATTTGAAGTGTGTTGACATCTTACAGAGTCATCTGTGACAGTACAAAACTATTAACCAGAGGCGGATCTAGAAAATTATTTTACTGGGTGCATACAAAGAATATAGAAAGGGGTGCACGATCAAAATTTAATACAAATTACATCAATTTTTCAAATTTTAAGGGTGGCAAATGCACCACACATAAGACACTTTCGAGATTAATCAAGAGAGGACCTGAGACGGAGAGAGACCAGAAGGAGATGAGAGTGGAAGCTGGTATCGTGATCCTTCTTCACCATTCATTTCTTCAGTTACTATTGGTCTCAAACTCACTTTGCTAAAATGATTACAGATTAAAAACATACTCCCTTCGTTTCCATATATTATATAACAAGGTATTTAATGATTGGAACTATATTATTGTAAGATTAGACACATACATAAATGTAAAATTCGAGAATTCGATTCAAACATTATTCCATTTATGTTTAAAGATTATAAAACATTTCAATACTAATTTCGAGTTATCCCAAAAGTACTTTATTAAAACTAAACATCCTTTATCTTCAAGTATCAAATGAAATAAGATCCAAATTATCCATCTTGGTTAATCTTCTTCCGAATCCACATCTTTAGGGTTGTCTTCATCCAGTTCATTTTCTTCCTCGTCCTCGCTAAATAACTCTTCAACTTCTTGATTTCCTTCATATTCTTCCATCTCAGCTTCTCCTATTTCTTCATATGCATCTCCTTCTTCTTCATCTTCTTCATCAATCCATTTAAAGAACTCATGATCGAGCAAACTATCAACAGACCACCTCTTAGTAGGATCTCTCTCCAAACACTTTGAGACAAAATCTTTAGCCTTGTCAGACAAGTATACAGGTATATAAGGAACAACCTCATTTTCTCCAATGAGACTGACCATACCTTCCAAATCAAGCTCACCAAACTCTTCCCAAACACATTCTCCAGTCAACATCTCAAGAACTGTACACCCATAAGCCCACACATCTGAACCATAATCCAAAACCATGTCCCCTCTAAGGACCTCTGGAGCCAAATACCTTATTGTGCCTCTCTTATGACCTAATCCATTACCATACTCAACAGAATCTTTCTTTATAGCTTTTTCAAAACCAGAGATCTTAGCCATAAACCCATCAGAACTAGAAAATCTTGGATTCTCAGGCGCAAGTAATATATTCTTTGGTGTGATGTCACAATGAATGATCTTTTCTCCATGAATATACTTAAGACCAACCAATATATTACAAGCTAATATCTTCACATCATCTTCTCTTAAATTTCCATTGTGTCTCTCGATGTGATCCGCAATGCTTTGTCCTCTACAGTACTCATGTATCGTGTTATACATCACCTTAGTATTGTTCTCTAATGTCATCTCGTGGCCGTAAAAGGAGACAACAAATGGGTTCTTGAGTCGTTTTAAGAAAATTTCTTCCTTAACAAGATGGTAAGCTTGTAACAAGTCAGTAGACTTAATAACCATCTCCAATGGAAGATCATCTTCGTCTCCATCGATCGTAGACTCTGCTAAGTAAACAGAGATGTATGACGAAGATTTACCAAGATTACGAGTCACAACCCAACGATTGCTTTCTGGAAAGTTTAAGATTGAACTAGGGTTCATCTTGATTGATGAATCAGCATCGTCCTCTGTGATGCTCGTCTCTGATCTTGTTTGTGAATATCTCGGTTTCTTGTGAGGACGGTTCGACGACTCTTCTTCCCACTGACCATGTCTATCAGAAAACGTAGTAGATCTTTCCATCTTTTTCACTTCTTGATCTCTCTATTTCTCTTTCTCTCAAATCTTTTGTTTTCTTTGATCTCTGAATTGTGAAACTAAAGACAGAGAGCGAAGGAGGCTAAAGTCATCTATTTATAAGTTGATGAGCGGTTTGGATTCTAACTAATGGGACCCACTAACTAATTGGCACTCAAGTTTCCTTTTCCTTTTAATAAAAATAAATATATAAAAAATATTTACTTTACTCTGTTTCCTTTTTTTTACCATAGGTCTGATGACGTGTCCAAAGCAAAACCGAGCCTTAGGTTCGGTGATAATCCAGCTGTTAAACGGTTAAGATAAAAACTTTATTTTAAAGTAGTTGACGTTCGGTCAACATTATAGTTTTTTATTAATATATTTAATCTGTTATTAGTAGAGAAGTATAGTAGTAGTAAAAGTATTGTTCCTCATCTTTTCCCTTTGAAACTTGTTAAAAAGATACTAATTAAGTTGATCACTTAGAATTTGATTAGGCTTAATGGACTATTTTTATCTATGTATGATTGTCTATTTAAGACTGTTGTTATTGCTTATGGTTCAAGAAGAAAGATATATAAGAATACGATCAAAGCTACATTTCACATACTAAGAAAAATGATCACTACCAAATCCTCATATACATTCTCAGCATCGAGTGTGCGATGAGGAAAGAAGATTGAAGACAACAAGATTACAACCAGATCAAGAAACTGAACACTTTTATCTGACATATAAGACTATCTATATATGTGAGGTTGGATGTTGCAAACAAAGATTGTAATCATATAAAAAAGCTCCATTGTTCCTCTTTTGTTTTAGACACAGCATTTTTAGGTTTTAGCATCTCCACATACATTTTTTAGAAAAAAACTTATCTCAAAAAATCAATCAATTCATTGCAACTTAAACATATTTTTAAAACCAAAAAAAAAAACTTAAAACATATATATTTTGTTTTTGAGATATCAAAATAAGATCAAAATTGACATGCACATCTGTTGTTTGCTAGCTTCTTAGTTCTTACATATCATCTTCAGAATCCACCATTTTAGGGTTGTCTTCATCCAATTCAATTTCTTCTTGTTCTTCTTCTTCTATTTCTAATGGATCTTCTTCTTCTTCTTCAAATGGGTCTTCTTCTTCTTCTTCAAATACTTCTTCGTCTTGAAATACATCTTCAAATACTAGATCAGCTGATGCTTCTATCTCTTCATCTTCTTCAATCAAATTAAGAAACCGATGTTCAAGCAACTTATCAACAGACCATCTCTTAGCAGGATCTCTCTCTAAACACTTTGAGAGAAAATCTGTAGCATTTGGAGAAAAGTAAAAAGGGATATGAGGAACCACATCACTTTCTCCAACAAGACTAACCATATCTTCCCATTTAAGCTTACCATACTCTTTCCATACACATTCTCCAGTCAACATCTCAAGAACCGTACAACCATAAGCCCACACATCCACACCATAATCCAAAACCATGTCCCCTCTAAGCTCCTCCGGTGCTTTATACTTTACCGTACCTCTCTTATGACCTAATCCATCTCCATACTCAACCGACCATTTCTTTATAGCTTTTAAAAACCCAGAGATCTTAGCCACATACCTACTGCTCTCATTATTCTCATGCACAAGTAAGATGTTCGCAGGTTTGATGTCACAATGAATGATATTCTCACCATGAATATACTTAAGACCATGCAATATATCTCTAGCGAATCTTCTAACATCAACGTGATCACGTATGAAGATATGATCCTTAAGGCTTCGTCCGTACTCATGTATTGTGTTGTACATGACATTCNCCATAGTAGGAGGCAACGAATGGGTTTTTAAGAAGGCTTAAGATTTTGTCCTCGTTCTTAAGTTGATATGATTGTAACAACTCGCTAGATTTAATAACTAACTCAGATGGAAGCTGTTGATCTTCGTCTTTGTTGATCCAGCTTTGTGCTAAGTAAGTAGAGTGGTGTGTGTCTTCACCTAAACATAATGTCACGATCCAACGATAGCTTGTTGGAGCGTTTATGAGCGAACAGCTCATCTCTTGTAAACCAACTTGATCAGAAAAAAAACTCGACATCTTTGTTACTTCAAGAACTCTTTTATCTGAGTTGTGAAACTGAAACAATGAGATAAAGAGATGAAGTGAGAGACTTCATTTATAAACTGGTCTTACTTTGGAGTCAAGTTTCCCTTTTTTTTTCTTTTCTGATTCCTTTTTTACTTAATTTCCAATTAATGACAAAAATAAAAGATAACTTTCCATTTTTTTGTGGTATGGTTTATTTAGGTTCTGCCACGTGTAATCTTGCTTAGTCTCTTAATAAACCACGACAACTAGTATTGCTAAATTACTAATTTTTCAGAGGTATCTTACGTTAACCAAATGTATATTTTCTTCTTTTTTGGATTTAGTAAAGAGATTGCTGAATTAACTGGCACTAGTCTCTATATCTACTTTTTTACTGATTAGTTATCGTGGGTATATTGTCGTGGATTTTTTTGGGATTTAACTACAACTAGTATTGCTAAATTTCCTATTTTTCAGAGATATTTTAGGTAGCCCAAATGTATTTTTGCTAAATTTCTCCTTTTTTGAATTAAGTAAAGAGATTATTGATTAGCTGTCTACGTACTATTTCTATTTTTTTTTTACTGTTATTAATTCATAAAATTTGATGTTAAAAAACAATTATTAATAAAACTAAAGTTATTAGTAGAGGTGTCAAAACGGTCTGGTGACTATTGGTCAGATCATGACCATTATAAAATAGACGGTTTTGATCAGATTCGTTTACATTACGGGTTAAAATGGGTTACAGACAATTTAGAACATGATTAAATTGGTCAGTTTATTTTTGGTCATGTATATCCTAATAAACATAAAAATGTAGGTCAAATTAAATGTTATCATTTTTAACTAATTAGAAAGAATAAAATTAGATGTTAAAAAACTATTTCTATCTTTCACGCCTTTTTTTATCCTGTCTTTTTAATTAATTAGCAATTTTTTACATAACTTTAGTTACAAAATATAAATTTTTTAATTTACTACTTACTATTTAAACAATACTAGCTGAAAATTAATCATATTAGAAAAAGTTGCATAGAAAATCTAGCAGTTGATACTGTAAAATCTATTATATTGATATATTCCATAAAAAATAAGAATAATGTTTTAATCAAAATACATGAATAATGTTTTAATCAAAAAATTTAGATTGAATTCTTGACACATTCCGCTGTTATATTAAAATCATTTTTAATTGATTTCAAAATCTATTTTTTTGTAAATAAGATTTAATAAAATAAATAAAAAATAATGTTATTAATGATAAATTAACATTAATCAAAAAAATTTATTCGTAAACTAATGACAAAATTATACACAAATATTTTCAGAATCTTTGAGTTTTGCGCTAATAAGGGAATATTTGTGTTAATTTAAAATTTTATATTTATTACAAAATCTTCTCTAACAAATTTACAAAATTCTGCTATCGTTTTTGCATTTTTAACATTTTAATTTGTTTTGCATAATGAAGATTTGTAGGATTGTATTATATATATATATATATATATATATATATATATAGATACACTAAATTTTGCTTCTTGAGTTCATTACTTCAATCATAATGAAATTACAAAAAAAATCCTATTGTATATGTAAGTTCATAAAATAATAAAACATAATCACAATTTTATCTGTTTTATACACGACAAACAACAACCTCTCTATTTCTTATCTCCTTTACATTATACATTTAAAATTTTAACATAATTCATTCTTATTAATTCAAATTAAATAAATTATCATTTTTGTAAATAAAATACTAGGAATCAAACAAAATAAAATTTCTTACAAAATTGAATATATTTCCAACAAAATAAAATCATATGACTCTATGGTTAGTTAACTACCGTAAATATAATAGAGAAAAATATTTAACATAATTTTTGTTGAATCAGTCCAAATCCGGTCCCACATCCGCGGGTGAATAGTTTCATCACAAATCAAACAAATATCGATTGATACTCTGATTGTCAATAGTAATATCGGTTTAATGAGATTTCTTTAGGGTTATAAACCGAACCAAATATTATTGAACCGGGGTAAACCAAATAAGAAATAAATCACCCTTTCACATATGTGACTTGTTCATAGGACTTAAACCGGTTTAAACAGCCGATCAGCTTTCCACCTCCGCTTCGATGATATTTAATGATTCAGAAATCATATTTTAGATAATAATAGTTTTTTAATCCTCCTTGGTTTAATCTGGATTAATATAAATGGTATTTAATGATTCAGAAATCATATTTTTAAAATAAGAATTATTGCCTTCCTTCATAATTTTATAATCAATATTTGCCTAGTAGTTTTATTGGTATAAATAAAGACAGATGTGAGTTTTGAGATTATCCCCCAAAATGAAAAATAAAAAAAGGTTGGAACAGTAACTAGTTTTTATTACATTTTAATAAACTATATATATAACACATATAAACATATTTATTTCAATAAATTAAATCTTAATTTAACCTAACGACCATGGCGATGTACTTTGGAAACAAAAAGGAAACTGATCAGTTTCAAAGCAAGACATCTTACTATTATCATCATCCATGTTCCATATAGAGTCCAATGAGCTTTCCCATGATTGAGAAACCAGATTTGGATAACTTAACCAATAGCTTTGTTCTGTGTAACTGTCTTTAACCGGTTTTATCATGTTTACTTCAGAGTAATCTATCTCTCTCCATATATCATCCATCGAGTATCCATCTTCAGTTTCTTGATTCTTCTCTCTAATGGATCCTCCAGTATCATAAAAGCTAACCTTCCGCGAGTGGCTTGAGGTTTCTTGAGTCATAGATGAAGAGCTATAGTTAGAAAATGAAGAACTTGGAGACACATGACGCTTCTTTTCTTGAGCCTTCTTCCTCATATGAGTTCTCCAATAGTTCTTTATCTCATTATCTGTTCTTCCTGGTAATTTCCGAGCTATCTTTGACCACCTTCATATGAAAATATGCATTTTGTTATAATATAATAAGAGTTGTATTTTGTTTCGTTTCAAAGTGATGATGAGACCTGTTTCCCCATTTAGTGTGGAGCTCAAGAACGAGACACTCTTCTTGATGAGTCATCTTGCCACGTTTAAGACCAGGATGTAAGTAATTAACCCATCTTAACCTGCAACTCTTACCTGTTCTGTTTAAACCTACAACCAAAACTAGTTCATTAATGGTGGCTTCTTACCTATTCTTATCTTTCTCCCTCTACCTTCAAACCTGATACTTTTGCTATAAAATCCCATCTTCGATCTCCAAATAAATTAACAAAATTTACCAGAAGTATGTCTTCTTGTTCTGTCCATGGACCTTTTCGGTTTTCCTCTTGCATCATTTTTATTTCTCTTCTTCTTACTACTAAAAAGTTATTTGTTAACATGCCATTTCTAGCCACTATATATATAAGCTAAAATATTTTGAAACACTGTGGTTTGTCTACTCTATATCACACTCACAATATTAAAATAAATCTAGTGATTTCTCTTTTTTTTTCTTTGTTTACTGTCCATATGTTTGAGTGATTATCCTATTGTTAATGTATAGTTACTTTATTGTGATGTCACAAGGCCATTAATATACATAAAAAATCTTGATTGTTAAAGAGTGTTATTGGTGTTACTGATGTATCACACTCCCATTATATTTTGTGATGTGTTTGATAATAAGAACTCTTTCTTATATTTTTTGGCAGACACGATCACGAAAATATCTTAAAAGATATGTTTCTTCTATAGTTTATTGTTATTTATAATTTATTTCTTAATATAAATTTTATGGGTGTTTAAAATTTGGAAAAAAAAATATAGATAAGTGCCTCTTGACTTTAGTAAGGGTTATATTGGTAGCAACTGTTGAAGCTTAAAAAGGGAGAAGAGAGAAAAAAAAGGAAACGGACAAAAGCTTCGACAGCTTTAGAAACATAAAGAGTTGTATTGTTATGAGAACTTGATAAGTGCACCTTAAGATCTTAATCTCATATGGCTTGTGATTTTTGCTTTTGGCCCTTTGGCCGGCTCGGGTCAAGGTTTCCTAAACACACACACACACAAGTTTAGATTGTAGAATATTGAAGTTGCATGTGTATATTGTTTATGACTCTATGTGTGTGTTGAAATAAACATCATGAGTAAGTTGGATCCTAGAGGTAGAGCCATATCTTAAACGTGGGACGTGGCTCTTACATGATAATTCTACACCGTTGATAATATGATCCTGTCATTATCATGGGGTCTTTGGTTATGGACATAAGGGGTAAGTAAACATGTATTGATAAAAGAGGTGATTGATGTAATGACGTAACACTCCCATTAGTTTTGTCTTTAACCTTTTTTGGTGGGTGTGTGTGGTAATAAGAACTCTTTCTTATACTCCATTTATGCAAGTGCACTATCTCGTATGTCATTGTCAATAGGCAAAAGGAAAGAAAAGGTCATTTTTACTATATTTTCCCAGTTATCCAAGCCAGCTAAAAAGTAGTAATCAAGTGGTACTTTAACTTTTAACTCATCTTCTAAAAATCGGCCATTTAGCCGTCTAGGTGTCTGTCTGGACGCTAAGTGAAGCGATATCGTTCCGATTTTTTCTAATTAATGCGATTAATTGTTATACTTATTTATTACCAATTAATCTCCGTCTAATTAATTAATTTCTGTCTATCCAATTTTTTTTTAATTTTTTTTAATTTTTTCTGAAAAATGACATAAGAACATGTCATGATAGGCTAACAATCCATGTTATATTATGACATGCTCTTATGGTTTGGGTTTTGGTATGTAGTCGCACAACTTGAATCAGGACTTGGATATTAGTTTAAGCTATGGCTTTGCCGTTTCATAATGATCGTGAAATTAAGCTAGAGCTATGTTCTTCTTTCTGGATATGGAAGGAAACAGAGATGGATGTTTTATGAGTTAAATTATTTTGAAATATTAGATTTTTTGTTGGACATTTGATTTTTCGTTTTCTTTATCTTGGTTATCCTAAAATTTACTTACATCTGCTGATTATTTCAAACATTTCATTTGTTTTTATACTAGGAAATAAATAAATACAAATATCAAGCTATATATATAGATAAATATCATACAATATTTTTGAAATAGAAAACGTTTTCAAATTTCATAACATGCAAGTGGTAATTATTACTGATCCTACTGTTCCACTTTCACACTCGACACATATGCTATAAATTGTTTTCAAAATTCTAATTTTTATATTTTTTTATTTACAGATCTAAATAATACATTTTATAACTTGTTAAAAAATAATTTTATAATCTATACATAGATACAAAAACCACTTAATTCCAACATAATAATTAAAAAGTACAACAAAAACAAATTTCATAAACAGAATTATTAATATTAATTCTGTCTTTAATTTATAAATTTAATATCTTTCGATATACCTATTAAAATAATACGTTATATATCTTCATAACAATATATTGTCAATATCTACGCATAAATACTGATATTACTTCGTTTCGATACATGAGTTAAGAGGTTATTACCGATCTTACGGTAAACCGTGTCTCTTTAAAGAAATTATTTTCGCTCGATACCAACAGTTGATAAAATATAACCTCACAGGATATGACGAACTTACCTAACCGGAGTGGCAGTACTGTCAGATTCCGGTGCCTTTCGAACTCAAATAACGACCTGAATCACACGTACTTTGAAATAATAAGAAATTGTGAATATTTTTGTTTCTCTCAAACAGAGTTCTGTAAAAAATCATCTTCAAATTTGTAGAAATGACTCTATATATATAGCAAGTACAAGGATGTTATGAACCATTGTGATTGTTCGTGTCAACTGAAAAATTATATATTTTCGAAAAGTCACATTTTTTTGAAAAGTCGTATATTTTCGTAAAGTCATAATTCCAAAATTCTCATCTTGTTTAATAATCATATATGTTGAATTATGATCATTTGATAAAGACTCTTCTATTCAATTTTATACAATAAATCTCAACAATAATGTTAAGCCCAAATGAAAAATAAAATTATATTAGCTGACTAAAAATAAGTTTGAGACTAAACTAATATTACATGGTGTAATTTAGAGCATGGATGATAACATGTTTGGACACAAAACTTTCTGATAATATGATATTTTTAAATCTGACATTGTTAACATGAAAGCAAACAGAAAATCAAGATCTAATAAAACATTAGTGTGTATTTTCCATGATGGATCATGTGGTTCTGCTTTTAGTTTGTTCAATGCTAGACTAGATTCAGGTTCTAGGAGTTTATCATTTATGCATATTACTTTAGGATTTGAGGTGAGACATAATAATTAGTTGGATTTGACCACTTAATGAAGTGGTTGACAGAAGGCAATATTTGGAAGAATATGATTAGTAGATGATTGATAGAATTATATTATTATATTGTTAGTTGAGTTTGGTCATATTGTCTAACTAGAATTTACTTGTGTAAATGTAAGATTGGAAATTGATCACAGATTATTTATAGTGGAGCCAAATTAAGAAATGAGATTGAGGGACGTAAACGTCACCTCCCACACGCTAATTAAACATATGATATTTTTTTGTTCAAATTTTGAAGTTAATCATGAACATTATATTTTTCGTGGTTTTACCAAAACAATTACGCAATAATCACTAAATTATTTTGTGACTATTTTATTTTTTTGGCTAGCATAAAATATCCATAAAAATTTCATGGTTTTTTTTGTGATTAAATTGTAATTTGTTTTTTCTGATATTTGCCATGAAAAACTATAAAAGAAATAAAATCACAATGATATAGCCACAATTTATAATCCATAGTTTTTGATCAAAAATAAATTAGTGTCTACCAGTGATCTGATATAAAGCTGAACAAATTTGAATCCTGCCAGTTGAAAAATGGAGTCCGATCCAATTTATTGAGCCACCAGTCGAAGGGTAAGATAGACTATATAGTATGAATCATATATAATCTAAAATGGTTCATTAAAAAAAAGAAATCTAAAATGGTTCAAGGGCGACCTAACCCTCCGTTATAATAATACAAATGAGAAGTGAGAAGTGTGTCCCTTGACTTCTATTGATGATGTTGTTAGATTTCCATTGTTGCAATCATTTTGTTTCTTTTGGTGTCAAATGGCATGAAGAGTATTTCTTAAATATATCTGTTCATAAGTACATATCTAAACATGCTTGCGATGCTACATCGTTTGTATTCCTAACTGTTATATATATGGATGTATATGTATGCTGATATCTCCTCCATATTACTTGAGAAATATTGATTACGTAGAATATTACAAAATTGTCATTGCATTATTATACTATTTTCTATATATTAATAACATTATTAGAAGAATAAATAAATCATATCACATTTTCAATTTGCAGATAATAAAATAAATAGAATATACTTCAAATTTATTTTATAATATGCTTAGAATATTCTAAAAATCTTAAAAACTTTTACAATTTGTTTTAGAATATACTTCAAATATTTTCTTTTCTTCTTCTTCCTTTTCCTACAATTTTTTTTTATTTTTTTATTTTCTATGTACTTTAATATTTGTTCTTACTATTTTTTTCTACTCTTTTTGCTTTATTCTCTTATTTTCAGTTTAGCTATTCTTTTTTTGTCCCATTCTATTATCTTCAATTTTAACTAATTCGTTCAAATGACATATCGAGATCTCTGATAATTTATTTTATTTTCTATTTGATATGTATGTTTTATACGATTTTTTTTCTGAATTCTCTTAGTAAATTTATCACTTATTTTATTCACAAAATTGAATAATGATTTGGTTATATGATTTAATCAAAATATGGTTGTTGTAATTGTTATGAAACTGACTAGATTTTTGTTTTAGATGATAAGAACTAACATTATTAAAATAAATCTTTAACATTTCCCCACGATGCGAAACACGTGAGTTATAATCTAGTATATCTATAATTTAGCAATGTACAAAAATAAGCCATGATATATATATATATATATATATATATATGTTCTCTTATGGTTAGGCTTTACATATGTTATAAGAAAACAAAACGAAATCCAAAGCCGTAAGTAACTATATGCTAAAGAAGAAGAGGATCAATGCGATGGATATTCTAATACACACGAGGCCGCCCTAAAGGGATATATTAATCTTACTTATAATAAAGCTCACTTCCACATCCAATCTTACGTGTGCAATGATATGTGATCCCCTTACTGACTAATCTACTATACTAAGATTACGTTATATATAATCATATTAATATTAAAACAATAGAGATAAGTGATGATATTATAATTTCTTTTAATATTGTATATTTAAATAATGATGCATCTTATATATAACTAATTTTAAAATTTTTGTAACTTTTGTTGGATTTGTCTTTTATATATTGTCAATTAATACTAAGATGCTAATTCATAGTCCACTGGAAAATGGAATCCATGCTTTTAGAAAAATTCTAACACGATTGAATAACATAAGATTTAATTGTGCATTTAAAATATAATCAAAACTTTATGATAAACAAGTTTTAATATATAATCCCACCTAAATATCATTCCATTATTAATTATTATTCCGTTAAGGAAAAAAGTGTTGTCCATTAAGCAATCACTAGCTTTTAGCCATTTGGTGGAGATAAGGATTTCATCATCCATAATCTATAGCTGTACAAGACAATTCCTTTTCTTAGTTAAAAACCATTATCTCATTACCTCATGCAATGGAACTATCAACTATGTGTTTTGTTTGATGGTTATGAAACAGCCGGATACTTATATGGATCGGGTTCAACATGTTCATTATAAAGTATATTGATTTTGCGGTTTCACATAAGATAAATGGTTTTACTCTTCGATTTCATCTCCATCTCTTAAAAAAGTTATCTATGTCAACCTCCAAACAAAATGTTTCAATCTATAACCAAAGTCTTTTCAATGTCAAAAAACAGGGCGGTTCGTTAGACAAATTTCATTTAGAGTTTGACAAAGACATATTTGGTGCTAATTACATTGATAACCTTATCATACAATCATACAAATACATATCTATCTATAGTGGATATATGTTAGCTATTTGGTCGTCTTTGGTGCTTAGCTCTTAGTACGTAGTACTACGACGTACTCCCTAACTAATGGGATAATGCGACCCAACGACCCACTCTTTTGTTTACGACCTCAACAGCCCACTTAACACTCTTGTCGCTAAGGTTGGACAATTGGATTCGATTTGGTTTTAGTCTAAGATTTTTTGTTTTTTGATAATCGAATTGAAATATATTAAAAACCAAACACAAATTGATTTAATTCGATTCGGTATTACCAAAAAAAATTAACTGAAATAGCAACCAAACTCGAAAAACAAAACCAAAATCCGAAAAACTTGAAAACCAAAAAAGAAAACATGAAAAAAATCCAAGAATCGAAAACCAGAAACTCCAAAAATAACACCAAAAAAAATAAAAACACTAAAAACTCCTGAAAACCCTTATATTATTCGGTTTATTTCGGATGAACCAAAAAACCGAAATCCGAATTCAAAACCAAAATATTTGATCCATAAACCGATCGATGTTAATACCTAAACTCATTTGATTTCAGTTCAAATTTTTTAAATAGGTTTTCGTGTTTCAGATTCGTTTTCGGGTTTATACCCACTTCTAGTTGTCACTTCCTTCTTTATACATACAATTTTGTGGATTTTATTTTCTAAACCAAAAAAAAAAAGTTAGAGTTATATTGACCAGAGTCATGGATGAAAAAATGTTCCTAGTAAATCTAACTTAAAAAAAAAAAGCTTGATGCATGAACCGCAGTTACTGGACTATGGTGAAAACAGCAACAAGACCGTATTGCATTACATCTTTTGTATCACAAAAATAATTGATATAATTTTAAATTACTTATTAATAAAATGATACAAAAAATAAAATTAACCATCAATCATAATAACTGATGTATTTTTTAATGGATTAACCTCGATAACAAAAAAAATGATGCAAATTTACGTTGTTTTGCATCAATTAAAAAACTTATACATATTTTCAATTTACATCATTTATTTAATAGATGTATTAATCATATATAATTTTTTTTAGTTATTTTACTTTAGGATAATTGGATATAAAGGATAACTAGCAATAAATTTGTTCAACTATACCTTTTTTTTCTAGATTTAAATTTTCCTAAAATACCCTTGCTATTAGATAAACTGATTTTTTACAAAAAAAAAAAAAAAAA
>KE156288.1:73262-87626 GCA_000411055.1 Leavenworthia alabamica
TCACGAATCCAACGCTGGACCGGGTCAATCTTTCACCAGTTACGGCAAAAACGGTAACGGAGCTCCGAACGAATTCTCTTCCTACGGCGATTCTTCCAATGTAATCGGATCGGAGTTCTCCAACTACGGTGAAAACGCTAACGCAGCTAACGACAACTTCAAAGGCTATGGCGTTGACGGAAATGTACCTCAGAATAACTTCAAAAACTACGGTGCATCTGGTAACGCCGGCGTCGAAACATTTGCAAATTACAGAGAAAAAGCTAACATCGGCGACGATTCGTTCTCTTCATACGCCAAGAACTCAAACTCAGAGAAGGTCGATTTCGTGAACTACGGTAAATCTTTCAATAACGGTTCGGAAAGGTTCACCGGTTATGGTAAAGGTGCTGAAGGAAACAAAATCGATTTCAAAATGTATACTCATAACTCAACGTTCAAAAATTACGCTAAAACCGGCATCAAATTCGCGAAATACAACCAGAGCAGACTCGGAGGCGGCGGTGGCACAACCGTAAATAAATGGGTGGAGCCTGGCAAGTTCTTTAGAGAAGCTATGCTTAAAGAAGGTACAGTGATACCAATGCCTGATATTAAAGATAAAATGCCTAAGAGATCGTTTTTGCCACGTAGCATTATCTCGAAACTACCGTTTTCAACATCGAAGATCGGTGAAATCAAACGTGTTTTCCACGCCGGCGATAACTCGACCATGGAAGGTATAATCTCCGACGCGTTAAATGAATGTGAGAGATCACCAGCCGTTGGAGAGACGAAACGATGCGTTGGAGCGGCTGAGGATATGATTGATTTCGTTACATCGGTGCTTGGTCGGAGTGTTGTACTCCGGACGACGGCGAGTGTTGCTGGATCGAAGCAAAATGTCATGATCGGAAAAGTGAAAGGAATCAACGGTGGAAAAGTGACGAAATCAGTGTCGTGTCATCAGAGTTTGTACCCTTACTTATTGTATTACTGTCACTCTGTGCCTAAAGTTCGGGTTTACGAGTCGGATCTTTTAGACCCGAAGAGTAAAGTCAAGATTAACGACGGTATTGCCATCTGTCATATGGACACGTCAGCTTGGGGTGCGAGCCATGGAGCCTTTGTTTTGCTTGGGTCTAAGCCAGGTCAGATTGAGGTCTGCCATTGGATCTTTGAGAATGATATGAATTGGGCCATCGCTGATTAACCATGTCGTAGCAAAATCAATAATAAATGCTAAATTTTATGTATCTTTTATTTAAGTAACGGTATAAATCTATTATTTTCCTCCGATTATGTTAAAAAATATGTTGTATCAGGATTATGTTTTTTACAAATTGCGGTGGAATGCTTATATTCCATAAATTATAATGAATTTCTGTGGATATATCAAATCAAATAACAGGTAAATCATATATTTCTAATAACAAATTATTTCATTGTTGAGGACTTTATGAACCACCCAATTTAAAATTTTATAATTATAATAAATTTTTAAAAGAACTAAAAACAAGAAAAAAACGATAAAAGGGAAAAGTCACAGGAGGTGGCGGTTGTTTAAAAGGGACAATGAGACTCTCTTATTGAAACTTTATAGATGTCATTTGCGTTAAGAAAAGTGAATCAGACAGATTTGGATTTGTTGGAATGTCTGATGAGCCAACTACAATCACATGTATTCTTTCATGTTTCATGACATTATTGTTTGGCATCAGAAGTTTAGTTTTGCCATAAACTGCATATCTAAGCAAATACCATAACTCTCAACCTAAAGAAATCAGGATATATTTCAAGTTAGTTCTACCAGAATAATTCCGGTCCAACTGATGATAATTATGGTGAACCTGTTTCTTTGTCTGCAAGTTGAAGACTGACACATAGACACAGTTAGGCCTGGACAAAAAAACCTATCCGAGCAAAATGTTATGGATACGAAAATATCTGAGTGAAGTAAAGGATAAGTTATGTAAGGTAGTAAATGGAAGAGATGGGGAAGAGGAAGACCAAAACTTATTTAATGAAGATTCACTTAACCATCATTTGTGAGTGTTTTGGGGACAGTTATGTAGCCTATAAAGACATCTACCTTAGTGTCTAGTAATTTATACCATTATATATTTGTACTACTGGATGTGACTCCATCTTAAGATATGAATGTGTTAGAAAAAAATCAAAAATATGAATGCGCGTTTCAGTAACTATGATTCTATGAATATATTTCATATTTTTATCGATATAAACCTGTAAATAGATTACGACGAGTTTTAACTAATGAACACTTAAATTAAGAAAATCTAAAGGGTTAATTGGGAGTTTTATTTTATCGGAACCTGTAAAGCTCTAATATAAAAGTTCAGGACTTGAGGAGAAAAATCTCTCTTTCTAATTGCATTATCATAAATAACCAACAGCAAAAGCTCATAAAAGAAAAAGAAAACATAATCCAAAAGCAAAGAAGTAATCTAAAGCTCAAACATTTTCATATTTAAGCGATTTTATTTGCAGGAATTGAAAACCATATACACAACCTACTTCTCCTACCTTCACCGATCCCATTTGATCACTCCACATGTTTGCTAGTTGCGTCTTCCAAGATTGCATCTAGGAGTAAACCTCTGTGCCCATGCTCGTCCACCAATGCTCCGTCCCTGCTGTCCCAGATGAGTACCAATGGATCCATAAAAGGGAATATTCCATGGGAAATTAGGTTCTCTAGGGTCATTAGGGTCTCGAATTATCTGAGGAAATCGAGGATTGTTTCTTCTTATGGGTAAGTTTCGACTTGAGTGGAGACCCATTCGTTTCTTTTGCCTCCAAAAAGCAGCATACTTACTCTTCCAATTAACCTCACCTGTTTCTGTGATGCTAGCTTGACTCCTACATTCTTCAAACATTTTCTTTTTCCACAAATCATTATCCGATGACAGATACCGCAGTTCAGTACAAACACAAGCCATGTTTCCAATACTCACACCCGGAAGTGACTCTAGTATCTTCAATTTAAGCTCTGATGGTAAACGCATCAAACACGGTGGAGGTTCCAAGCCAGTTTTATCACAAAGACGCATTAACAACGGGATAATAAAATCATCTTTTACCATTCTCCACAACATAAACACCTCTCGGTAAGCACTCGAAGAGCTTTGTTTCTCAAATTTCAAAGTATCCATAACCAAATCGATAACAGGCACAAACCTACGCTTCTCAAGATGAATCCTTTGCACTCGCTCATTAGACCCACCTAGAGTTCCGTAAACTACAACCAGAGAGCCTAAGTTCTGAAACCTTACAGTAATGGACTCGACTGTATTGATATCCTTAGAGGTAAGTAGCTGAGGTAGAGTGTACCTTAGGGATAACGAAAACAACTCCATTGAAAACTTATCAGAGCAAGAATTGAACAGAGCGAACCCAGATTCTAACATTACGGCATGAACTGACATAGCCAAAGTCATTAATTCACTTGTATCACCAGATTGATCAAGCAATATCTTTTTTAAGAAGAATGGTTCACTTAACCTTTTGCTTCCAGCAGCAACAAGCTCCACATCCATCGGATCTGGACCTTCCATACCCATGGATCCTTCGGCTACATCTTCTACGCCGGAATTCAGATCAGATTCTGATTGATCTGGGACAGCACCGAATCCCATACCCATCGAATCGCGAACAAACGTTTGGTTCGTCTCCGATTGAGGAGCTAGAGTTTCGTAATCTCCCATTCTCCAATTCGAGGATTCACCGCCCTGAATCGGTGAAACAAAAGCAGAGTAATTGAGAGAGTAGTAAATTAGGTCACCGGATATTACACCAAGAGATCGGAGTGTATCCTCTGGCAAAGGGGAGATGAGTTCGTCTTTACGATTAAGCGATAGATGAACGGAGGAAGGCACCGTTGCATCGATAAGTCGCCGGAGATCGTTGAGAGTGGCTGAATCGGCCAATTCAAATCTTAGGGTTTCTCTCGTTTCGTGACGTCTCAACCGTAGCTTCATTTTCGGATTCTGTTATGATCTTCTGATGCTTTTCTTCTACAATCTACACAGAAAACAATGAAGTAAGCGAGTGTATATATATAAAGGCTGAGACGGTTATTTTTACGGCCATTTTGGGCCCATTAATAACTTTCTAAATTATTGGGCCTAACCCTATCAGAAATCGGAAAGTCTCAGCCAGTTAGGGATGGGCAAAGTGTTATTGAACAATGAGGAATAATTAATCAGGCCCGGCCCAATAGGGGTGGCAAAAGGGCCACCGCCCATGAACCAAAATTTTTTTTTTTGGTATTTAATGTTTAAAATAAAAAATTTAGGGGCCCAAAAAAAATATTACAGAGTCCCAAAAATAATATGGTAAAGTTAAATTATTTTTTTGCCCTTGAACCCTACACAACAGTGGGCCGGGCCTGTAATTAATATAAAAAATTCATAGCTTTAGATGATGAGGACTAAACAAATACTATTAAGGGGCTGTTATTCAATTTGGATTTAAAATAATTTTAGGGGGTTTTATTGGATTATGATTTAAAATGATTGTATTGTATTTTAATTTTATAAGTATTTCAAAATACTACCTAAAATAATGATATTTTGATTATTCATGTTTTAGAAAAAGAATACAAAAAAATGCATTGAAATCCAAATGTAAATAACTTAAATCAATATTGAATAACACTTGATTTTAATGTATTTTGAAATCAGTAATCAAATGTTTAATCCAATAACAATATATTTTATTGTACTTTTCTAAATACATAATTGAACAACATATTATTTGATTGTATTTTAAAAATACAATAAAATCTATTAAAATACAAAATTGAATAACCCCACCTTAGTGTATTTTAGTTTAAGATGTATTTCAAAATACTATCTAAAATGATTGGTATTTTGATTACTAATGTTTTAGAGAATTAAATACAATAAAATACATCTAAATCCAAATGTAACTAAATCAAATCAACATTGAATAATACTTGATTTTAATGTATTTTAAAATCAACAATCTTTAATCCAATAACAATGTATTTTATTGTATTTTTTCAAATACATAATTGAATAACACATAATTTTATTGTATTTTCAAAATACAATCAAATCAATTAAAATACACAATTCAATAACCCCACCTAAGAATTCTGAGAAATAGGCTTTTGAGTAACAGTTTTGAAGAAATATTTTGAATGGTAACTGTCTTTATATTGCTATAAATCGTAACTAATTTATTTTGAATATTCAAATGATAAACTATTTTGAAAAATGGATAAATGCTCACCACATTGCTTACCTGCCAAGTGTCAAAATCCACATTAATATACATATATATACATTAATAGCGATATTAAATGTTTTAAGATTTAGTTGACTGGTAGAAAAAACTAGAAAATATGGTCTTATCCCATGCACCCTAAAAGTTTTTTTTTATATAACAAAATAGGTATTTTAAAAGAAGTCAACTCAAAGTTGAAACAAAGTCAAATATGTTACCAGATCCATTGATATGTTAACAGTTAGGTAGCACATAAGCTTTGCCAGAGGTCCGTTTCTCGTTTTGGAATCGGAATCTTACAAAATCGTAATTTCATGATACTTTAACAAATCTTTCTCTAACAAATATATTGGAAGTTTACGATTCTGTTTTGGAAGCTTGAGTTTCCGTTTTTAAAATATTTTATCGTAAACTAATATAAATAATAAAATTATTTTTGATAATAAAAACACAAAAGTAAAAACGTTAGAAATATTAATTGGTTAATTGATAAAATTATTTTGTAATATTTGAATTTGATATTTACAAAATATAATTTAAAATAAAATTATTTGATATATAAAATTAATATAATAATCTAAATTTTAGTTTATCAATAACTATAATTATTTATTTTAAGTTATATTAAAATAATTTATGTTTTAATATATTTTAATATATACATTCTTCGAACTCGTACCCGGTTTCTAAATTTTTTTTTTAATTCACTTTTAAGTTTTTAGTTTTTATACACTTTCGCTTCCGAGTATCAGTTTCCGATTTCATGCAACAGATGTCAAAGTCAAATGTGGTTCTATGAACTTCTTCTTCTTGTTGTATCATCATTATTGGGTTATTAGGGTTAAATTCTAATTTATATGATTGGGCCTCAAACGAATTGGGCCACAAGGTATTCTTATTTTTTCATCACTTTTAAATTATACTGCATTAAGAGAGGAATAAAAGCAGACATAAAAAGCCAAAAAGCTGAAAAAGACGATATATTCGAGGCAAAAGCAGCTGCTGGTATTGTATCATTATTACTTAATAATTTCCCAACTTTTTACGTTGAAATTAATAAAAATTAATAATATTTTACAGATACGCCGAATATCAAATTTCCCTATATATATCTTCGGCTTCACTTCACATCAAATCACACCACTCCACAAAAACCCTAATCTCTCCTCATTCTCTTGTGGAGCAGAAACCATGGATGCAAAAGAAGCTTCCGCCACCGATTTGAAAAGACCGAGAGAAGATGATAATAATGGTTCCGCTGCTGCTTCTATGGAGACAGAGAACGGAGATCAGATAAAGGAGCCTGCTTGTTTCTCTTCTGTGATTCCTGGGTGGTTCTCTGAAATGAGTCCCATGTGGCCAGGTCTGGTTTTGATTAGGAGATTAACAAATTCTGAGCTTTTTTTTTTTATTTACCTGCTCTGTTTTCTACTCATCCATAAACAGAGAAAGAGATTAATAAGATTCATCTGAAATTATAAAATTCTGATTTTGTGTGTTTTGTTGTGTGAATAATATGTTGATTTGTAGGTGAGGCACACTCTTTGAAGGTTGAGAAGATTTTGTTTCAAGGCAAATCAGATTACCAAGATGTTATTGTTTTCCAGGTATAATAAAAAACAAATCACTTTTTTTTTTGCTGTTAATTTGCATCATTTCTCTGTTTTATTTATGTATCCATATGAAGTTTCGTTTTTTTATTGTTATTATTATTTATTGGTCTTACTTAGTCTGCAACATATGGAAAAGTTTTGGTTTTGGATGGAGTAATACAACTTACAGAAAGAGATGAATGTGCCTATCAAGAAATGATCACTCATCTTCCTTTATGTTCTATCCCTAACCCTAAGAAGGTATTATCAATCCTTTTATTGCATTTTGGAGTCTTTGTGTGTAATTTTTGGGTAATCAAAAGTCTTTAGCTTTTCTAATGAAAGGTTCTTAAGTTTGCATTTTTTTCTTCTTCTCCTGTAAAGTAGGATGATTAAATCATTACTTATGGAGCCTTTTATCAAATATGAATATTATAAATTAGTTGAGCTAGCGTCAATTATTACACTCCAGAGTGGTGATAGTAATGTCCCACTAAAGAACATGTAGATGATTATCATTTTTATAGCTTTTTAAGATGTACGAACTTTGATGGCCTCTGGAGAAAAAAAATACTATAAATAAGTTATAGAGGCCTCTGGAGTAACTTTATTGGGTAATAATACTACGAATAGAAACTGTTTTTTTCAGCTGGCATAAATGTTTATCCTCTTGCTTTGTTATTGAAGACTTGTTTGAGAAAAGCTTCTTACATTTCAAATGGTTTATGGTTAATTGTAGCAGCTAAAGTGATGTTTTTTTTGCTTCTAGCCAGTAAAGCTATAAGCCAAAGTGTATCTGATCAATGCTTTTCTAGTTCTTTTATAGGTTTTGGTCATTGGAGGAGGAGATGGAGGTGTCTTGCGGGAAGTTGCACGCCATGCTTCTGTTGAGCAGATTGACATGTGTGAAATTGATAAAATGGTGGTTGATGTAAGTGTTCACATACTAATTCAAATTTCGAATGCTTATTTTGGTTTAATTTGTTTACACCTTCTGGAAATCTTCAGGTGTCTAAGCAGTTCTTCCCTAATGTAGCAATAGGATACGATGATCCTCGTGTGAACCTTGTCATTGGTGATGGTACAATACCACAACTTTAAACCTCTCTTTCTCAAAACACTATGTAGTTTGTGTTTGTTAAAAAATTGATTGGTTGGTGTAGGTGTTGCTTTCTTGAAGAATGCTGCTGAAGGATCATATGATGCAGTTATTGTTGATTCATCAGATCCTATTGGTAACTACCCTTTCATCAGTAACTACATTAACCTAACAAAGCAGTCTTTGATTATTGTTACTTGTGTGTTGGTTTGTTTAAGGTCCTGCAAAGGAGCTGTTTGAGAAACCATTCTTTCAATCAGTGGCTAAAGCTCTTCGTCCTGGTGGAGTTGTTTGCACTCAAGCTGAAAGCTTGTGGCTTCACATGGATATTATTGAAGATATTGTTTCAAATTGCCGTGAGATCTTTAAAGGTTCTGTGAACTATGCATGGACCAGTGTTCCAACATACCCTAGGCATGTTTTAATGACCTTATAAATAACTTTCAACCTATTCTCATGTTTTTGTTTATTATAACTTAACATGAATGTGTATATACTTCTTTTGCAGTGGAGTAATTGGATTTATGCTTTGTTCAACTGAGGGACCTGATGTTGATTTCAAACACCCAGTTAGTTCAATTGATGAGAGCTCTAGCAAATCTAATGGACCCTTGAAGTTTTACAATGCTGAGGTAAAATAAAACAAAACAAAACCTTCTTAATATACTTTTTCAATGCGGTCTAGATACTCGAATACTTATCTTTTGCTTTCATTTCTTTGGGTGTTTCAGATTCATTCAGCTGCGTTCTGCTTGCCTTCTTTTGCCAAGAAGGTAATTGAGTCAAAAGCCAATTGAGAAAGGGAGCAAAACAAAAATTGAAGATGGTTGAATTTATTAAAATAAAAGCTTTTTTTTTAGAATGTTGTGTTGTTTCAAGCATGTTTCTGTGAGGCTACAACAATTGTAAGAGCTGCAATATCGACTCTTGTCTTCTTTTAGCATAATAGCATTAAGTATTACATAGTAGCTAAGGGTTTCGCTTGTTCTACAGCCATTTAAGTTCACAGAACAAATCAAACCAATATAAAGACCAGTGTACAACACTCCATTTCCACTGGATCTCTCATTGCATTTAGAGTCTAAACATGACATTCACATCACTAGAGCAAAGACCAAGAAGGCAAGAACATCAACATCAACCAGAGGTCTCGCTTCTCTTGTACTCTTCTAAAGCAAGCTGAAAGAGACAGATCATCACTTCCATACATGCCTTGACCATCCTCGTCATCTTCTAAGATTGAAACAACCAAACCCATTTTTTCATCGCGCCCTCCACTTGATGAACTTTGCAATCAAAACTCCTATTGGTTGGTAGTGGAACCTTTTGTATTCACGTGAGAGAAAAGTTTACCAAAGAAGCACGTAGAGAGATGTGGTCACACAACCTGTAACTCTGTTCTTACATATCTTTAAAGATCTCCGTACCAAATAATGCATCCCAAACGTTTCTTCCTCGGACTTGTAAACAATAGAAGATGCTGCAACGATCGTGATGGTGGTAAAGAGGTCAATAAAGCAGGTGTAGGAAAAGAAGAAGAGCAGGGATATTTGAATCAGCCATGTTATCAGATCATTCTTTTTCAGATATGAGAATAAGATCATTCTCCGAATAGTCCTCCCCAAGAGTGAGTAGTTTTAAGAGGAATTGGGAAATGGGAAGTGAGAGAGACTGTTGTAGCTCAAAGATGATCAAGAAACAAAACAGTGGGAGAGAGCAGAGGCAGAGAAAGAGATTGATGTTACCAAATAGTAGCTTTGAAGCACGTTTTAAAAGTTCGATAACACTTAGCTTCTCCTCACTCTTTGTCTCCATTTGTTGATCTTTTTCTCACAATAAAAGAAGGGAGGTCACAGATCTGTTCATGTAATAGCTAAAAATTGTCATACATGTGAGCTTATGCAATAATGTGTGACTAGTAGATTAGCTTCAGATGGCGACTTTTCTGATTTGGTCAACAAGTCTATTTATCTAGCTTTCCAAAGTTATTTTTATACAAATATATTTTCATTTTGGGTTTACTTCTCTTTTGTGTTAAGAGGTTGATTGTGTGTAGGTAACGTTACTTTATAGTATATTAATCTCATATCAAAGCACAACTCAATATAACTAAACCATAGTAGTATACATATGTCATAATAAACTACTAGGCCAAGCTATGAAAACTGATAGGTCAAACAACAACACATAAAAATGGAATCATGACCTTAAGGTAGGGCTTAAACCGAGCAATCACAAGCTCACTATAAGGAAAGCAAATGGAATGATCCACCAATAGATCATAGATGTGTGACAAAGATGCCAAAAACACTATAATCAAAAGTGAGCAGAGAACCACAAGTGGAGGGTAAAGCCATTGGTGATAGAGCACCAGAGAACGAGGTAGGTGAAGTGGTGGAACGAAGAAACAACTTTGTCTTTCTCATTAGAAGCTTGGTTGCAGATGAGGGGTAAGGGTGAAACGAGCAGGGCAATCTAAAAGTCACACAATAGTAACAAACTAACAACAAGCAAATCTAGCTGATGATGGTTGAGATGATGATGCAGATTCATGGCAAAAGCTAAGTTGTGGAGAGAGTAAGATGCAGCGCAGCTGCCAAGAGATCCCAGTCTCTTATCTTACCGAGTTAATCATACCTCACAAGGGAAAAAAATAGCCTTTTAGATACGTCACACATTATGTAATAAGGAAAGCTAATGTCAACAAGACTTCAAAAACATTTATGTATGTTAATAAATGCATTCAAAGAAAAGGAAAACGACCTCAAGAGTAGAGGTTCAAGAACGCTGAGTGAAGACAACAAGCCAGCAAATGAGAATTAAGTCAAGACGGCTGTTGGAGAACAGCTTCAAGAAGAAGAATTCACCAAATCCAAGACTACACCATGACATGTCCAATAAACCAATCCTAAAGGAAACTAATAGCATTATAGATATTTCCTAAAGGGTGCCACAAATAGCAGGTTGCACGTTTTTCTTCAGTTTCACGCCCTAGTCGACCATAGGGCATGTTTTAGCGACGGGAACCACGATAAGGAGGAGGAGATCTGCTGTAACGGCGAGGTGGAGTTACACTGCGACGCCTTGGAGGAGATCTTCTTCCAAGCGGGCTTATACTCCTGAACAAAATCCAATCCCAGGAGCAACAATGTGAGGCACAAAGACAGATTCAGTTATTAAAATACAGACTTCTACCACAACGGATTAAATGACATGATATATCATCTAAATTCTTACATCTATATGATTTAAAAAACAGCTCGATAAGAATGTTTAGCTGGACTCACCTCCTACGTGCATACCCATAATCTGGACTCCTACGACGAGGACTAGGGCTTCTCCGCCTCCCATAGCTTCGACCACGACGACATTCCCTAGCAAAATGTCCAAGCTCACCACACTCATAGCACTTGGAGTCCTCAATACCTCCACCACGACGACCTCCTTTATCTTTATGAGAAAGCTCCACACGCCACCCATTTTTTCCTAAAGTTTATATATGCCTCAGCTCAGTTACTTAGTTTAACAAAGAGTCACAATTTGCAATAACCAAACAGTAACACAAACATTACATGATAATTAAACGTAACAAGATGCATCAAACAACATGGAGATTAGGATAAAAGATGATTTAAATTAGGATAATTTACGATGTTACTGACCATCTAAAGCTCTAATTGCATCCAAAGCATCTCTCTCGTCATCGAATTCGAGGAAAGCGTAACCAGGAGGCCTACGAGCTACCCAAACACTGTCATTTTAAGATTAAAACACAGAATCAAAATTTGTATTGGCAAAAAACAAAATTGACTAGGAGATTAAAAATAACGTTTTACTTGCGAAGAACACCGAAGATTCTGAATTCATCTTCGAGTTCTCTTTCGGTGACACGGGGATCCAAATTACCAACATAAACCTTAGTCATGTTGCAAAATCAGTCAAATCTGAATGAATCCAGAAGAGACCTCTAGAAATAATAAAATGATCAGTTCGTTTCAGTAACCTGTTGAGGACTCTTAAAAAAATACGAAATTTTGTGAATTGAGAATGTCTATCGACAAGAGTTACAGCAAGTAGAAAGCATTTACCTGAGATTTCTGGTCTTAAAGACGAAGCGATAGTTTTGGTTTTTGATTCAGACTTCGGTGAAGAAAGGGAGGACGAATATGTCACAGGAGTCAGGACTCACAAGTTATTATTATTTGGTTTAGATGAAAAATAATAATATTTATTTTAATGCACTTTCATTGGACATAATCTGACTCGATATGGGCTGTCTGGCCCAATAGATAATATTTCATGGTCTATAACACGGTGTATTGCAAGGTAAGAAATGTGTTGGCCCAATAAACACGAATAGATTACAGAGATACTTGTAACTTGTAAGTTGTAAGGTGGCTTTGAGATAGGGCACAAACGTGCAGGGCTCTTTCACCACGTGTTGATATGTCATTGGTTATAATTTTATTGACTCAATAGAATAATTAGTTACGATAAAATAGCATCCCTAAAGAGTCAAACACTTATCCATTGAGGCATTGAGGAAACATTCTGAACCAAGATAAGTCATTCTGGGTCCCACAAATATCAAGGCTAAGATTTTAAGACCGACCCTGATGACGTGTTAAGTTATGATTCGCTTATTACAGCCATACATGTAGACACCACTCACCCCACGTGTCTGCCTTTACAAAAGCTAGAAAGATCTTACACATATTTCTCAGTTACAGCTTCGATTTACACGTGTCACTGTACCCACGAGCCAGTCTACACTTCAATTTTTGGCTTTATCATTTTAATAAACTTAGTCCAATTTATATAGTTATGACTCGATGAAACTGGCGATTTGATGATCCTTGTATATATAATAAGATATTTAGAAATAATTTCAAACCAATATTAGATATACAAAGCTACACTAATTGTACTATTAACAATTTATAAATGATAACGGGCTATTACCGTAACTTAACACATGGTTTAGCGCTTAGTGACAATCCTGATGCTACTTTGGCCCTTGGGAGTTTGAGAGGCCATCCCCACTTGCATTTTCCCCTTTAATTTATTTCATTACATTAAGATAATGTGTGCTTAATTACATGTTTAATGATCTTTGTTTGGTCAAGTTTTAAATAATGACTTATTCTTTAACTATTATAAATTTACTATATCTAATATGTATATGCATGTTGCATTCCCAATGATGTTTGTTCCATTTTTTGTCTTTTTTCCTATGACTTAATAATAGTAAGACAAATATAATTCTAATGATATTTGTTTGATTAAGATAAGAAGATTGCTTCAACTCATCTTATCTATATTGATATAGTCTTAGAGATCGTGTGTGGAAGTTTGGTTTTTGACTATTGCATTGCAATTATTTTAACATTTTTGCCAACGATTACCATTATTATTTAAAAAAAAATTATCCAAGAAAAAAAAACATTTCTTGCACTTCGGTGGAGAATAGTTGTTATTTCTTATCTATTTTTTATTTTTCTTCTTGTTTTATTATTTCTATTTATCAAAAAGAAAAATAGAGAAACATAAAATTTGGTTTTTATTTTTTTAGTTTTTGATATAGTATATTTATTATATTATTCTATCAAAAAAGTTATTAAAAAACGTGACGTTTGGTTATGTAACGGTTTGGTATTGTATTGGTAATGGAATTAGTTTTGCTTAGAGTCACGTTTCCAAATCATAAACTCGTAAACGATAGCTCAAATTAAAAAAAAAAGTAATAAAAGTGGACCCGTACCAATATACGAACGACCTAGGTAATAGGTTAGATGAGATCTCATAATCGATATTGTTTAATATAAATGAGCATTAACTTCGGATTAGTTAAAGTTTTATTTCAGCCGAAAAATAGATTGGGCCCACCACATTATCTAGTCATCTACCAACACATCAAATGAGACGATAAGATATTAAGGGTAATAATGTCATTTCGTTATACGACCGTATTATTATATTAGCCAAAATTAGAAATAAATAAATATAATAGATAGATCGTTATAAAACGTGTGTATATATGCATTTGGTGTCTTTTTTTTTTTTTTAATTTCTCTAAATGCTAATGTCCCAGAGAGTCTCGAGTCCTTATCGTGAACTTTATTGTCCGATTCATCAATTCAACTAAGAAGACAATCAAAGGTTTCCGTTGATTAGTAAATTTTTGGAGAAGGTGAGTAGAAGCACTGTGATTGTTCCTTTTTTTTGCGTTTTGAGAAATAAATAAAATTTGATTTCGTTGTGTTTTTAACTGATCCATTTTAATGGCGATCTATATGTAGCAATAATCTCAGTTTTTTTGGATTGATTTGGTCTCAAAATCATTAGTTTTATTTGGTTTTATAGCTCCGTAATTGATTCATTCACTTTCAGATTTAATCAAACGTTTTTTTTTTTTTTTTT
>KE156289.1:4324-18835 GCA_000411055.1 Leavenworthia alabamica
AAGGAGATTTCTGATTTGGGATTTCACAAACCTATTCCCGTTACATTGGTATCAGAGCCGTTCCGATCCTTGTGAGAACTTTTAACCAAGCAATTTGAGTTGCAATCGTGATGGAAACTAGAGCACAAGCACTCACTGAGGTCCATAAACAACTTGAGGAGCTTCGATTGAAGCAAACCGAAGACGTAGGTAACTTTCGAACTGAAATCCGTGAATTGAAGAACGATCTTCGTAAAACTGTATCTGATTTGATGGATGAGAAGCTCAACGGAATCACAAATATTTTGGCACTGCTTGTTCCCAAAGATCCACAGAAACGACCTATTGAGCCTGATGCTCCTAATTCAGTTGTGACAAAATCTGAGCAGCGACATTTACGATTTTCAGATGCTAGTGGTTTTGTGCAATCTGATCAAAGAATGTTGCAGAGACCACCCGATCCAGGCGATTTTTTTAGATCGGAGCAGGAAGTTGTGAGATCTTCATCACTAACAGGTGTTGATCATTAAACTAAGCAGAACGGATTACATACTAGGCTCACTAAAGTTGGATTTCCTTCTTTTGATGGTACTCAGATGCGTGATTGGCTTTACAAATGTGAGCAGTTTTTTCTCTTGGATAATACAACTGCAGATGCTAAGGTTCAACTAGCCTCCATCTATTTTGAAGGCAAAGCACTCAAATGGCATCACAATTACATGGCTGAGAGGTATGGTTCTTTCCCGAATTGGTCGGATTACTTGATGGCATTGACTATGAGATTTGGTGAAGTTTATGATGATCCTCTTTCTGAATTGATGAGTGTGAAACAACTAGGGGATTCAGTGGATGAGTATCTTGATAAGTTTGAAAGTGCTTTGACAAGGATTAAACTACCTGAATCACATGCGTTAAGTATTTTTCTCACAAACCTTAACCCTCAACTTACCCTTCACACAAGACAATTCCAAATAACCACAGTGGCTGAAGCAGCACGCTTAGCTAAACTTCATGAATCCTATATTCAACATGCCACCAATACGAAATATGGAGCATCCTTCAATCCAAGCCATTCAAACAATCCGAAACCTCACACTCAATCATTTCATATAAGTCCAAACACCACACCTATACTACCTACTCCAAGTTACCAAGAAATATCTAGAAATGTGACCCACAAACCACCTCAAACTCAGAAATACCAGCTAGAAAAATACCCTAAGAAATACTCATTTGATGAAATGCAAGAAAGGAAGAAAAAAGGTTTGTGTATGTATTGTGATGAACCATTTTCTCCAGGTCATCAACTAAAACATAAGAAAGCTCATGTCTATTTTATGGAAGGAGAAGAAGGTGAGTTTTATGAAGAGGAAGTAGCATGTAATGAAGAATTGATTGGAGATGAATTGGTCAAAGCAGCAGGTCGGACGCCTGTCCTTTCTATCAATGCTATGAATGGAGAAGCTACATTTAATTGTATGAGAGCAATAGGTCAATATGGAAAGAGGAAAATTCATATCCTTGTGGATCCGGGGAGCACACATAATTTTTTGAACTTACAAACAGCTAAGGACATTGGTTGCAAGTTACAGAAAGTTACTCCAATGTCTGTAGCTGCAGCTAATGGGAATGACATTGTTTCTTACTACTGCTGCTCAGAGTTTACATGGAAGCTACAAGGGTATATTTTCACTACCTCCATTCGCACTCTACCTCTGGAATGTTGCGATTTGGTTCTTGGTGTACAATGGTTAGTTACTTTGGGTCCTATACTATGGGACTTTAATAACTTGAGTATGGAGTTTACATTGAACAAGGTTAAGCACGTGTTGAGAAGCTCTTCTAAGACAGGTTGTAAGGTTAGCAATGAAGGATCATTTAAAACAATTATCCAAAGAGGTCCACAGATTGCTATGCTGAAGTTTAGAGAAATACATGAAGGGATAAAGAAAGATATAAATAAATACAATGTTTCTGCATTTGATCCTTGAGGACAAGGATACTTTCAAGAGGGGAGTATTGTAACAGGAATTATATCTCTTGGTTTACTTTGGTTATACATTTTCAATAATTTCTCTTTGGTTTACTTTGATTTATACTTAACCAAGAAACTTACGTTTCTTTCTTTTAAAACTTGTAACAAACTCTGATTTTAGTCATTCAAGAACTTTTATAAAAATCTCTAAATATCTCTCTCTCATCTGTTCATCACCATCATCATCTTCAACGATTCATTACAGAGACATTGATCTTCGAGGTGATATTTCTTCAATCTAAATCACCTTCTAGACTCTATCTCTCCTAAGTTTCGAATCTCTAAAGGAGATTTCTGATTTGGGATTTCACAAACCTATTCCCGTTACAGATACCAAAACAAGATGAGAATATAATGAAACCCGATTTTCAACTGGGTTTCATACACAAGTTACATAAACCAAAGGATATAGAATCATCTCTTCCTCAATAACACCAAACCAACAAACAAAGTATTGCTAATATCGACCTATAAGGATAAAATCATCGTCATCAAGAGCCTGAACATCTTTCTCACCCACAAAATGCTCCCGTCCAATCTCCTTCACCAGTTTCACAAACTCAAGCCTCTTAGAAAGAGGCAATGGTACATATGGTAATCTAAAAACCGGCCTCGACACTCCAAGCTGAGCCAAAGCAGTGTTAACTCCAATTGGGTTTGGCTCGTGGAATAGCCAAGCCATTAAAGGTAAAAGCTTTGAGTTCAACAACGAATTCTTACCTTCAAACATCAACTTCCTCATCAAACCCGGAACTAAATTACTAGTAACCGATATAACTCCAGTTGCTCCATAATCCCATCTTGAATCATGACACTCATCATCATTCCCACTCCACACAACAATACCATTATCAGTATACTCTTCTACTCTCTTGTTCCCAACACATTCCTTCACACCTGCTAAATTAGGGTTCTGAGAAAGTTTAAAGATTGCAAGAGGCGGAATATCCTGCCCTGTTCGACCTGGCACATTGTATATAATAGTTGGTCCCATATGAAGCACAGACTTGAAATGTGCTATAAGACCCTCAATAGAAGTCTTTCCATAGTAAGGGTTAATGTGAAGAGCAGCGTGCATTCCAACAGCGAATCCTTGTTCAGTTGCATGCATAGCTTCTCTTGTTGAATTGCTTCCAGTGTTGCCAATGACTTTAATGCTTCCACCAAAACAGTTAACAGTATGGCCAATGAGCATAATGTGTTCATCCCAGCTCATTAATTGTCCTTCACCAGTTGTACCACCAACAATGACACCTTCAGCACCGTTTTGAATCTGTATGTTAACTAAGTCATCGTAGGATTCAAGGTCAAATCTTCCATCAGGTAGATAAGGTGTTTTGATAGCTGTGATCAACCTTAAAGCCTTTATGTCATCTGTATTAGTCCTGACAAGCAGAAAACCCAAAAAAAACAAGTCAAGGTATGGAACAAACATGAAGAGCATAGTGTAATTGTATGAAAAAATCTACAATCTAAAAAAATAAGATTCAAAACGGACCTGTTTTTAACCTCCAAGCTACGCATTGGGAGATGAAAATTAGGCACAACAGCTGCTTTTGGAGAGACCCATTTGAAGCTCCTAGTATGTGATGAAACACATTAAAAAAATTTTAGCTTTGATACAATAACCAGAATCATTCATTTGCAATATTCAAAAGCCAATACTGGAGAAACAATAGATGCTTATCTTAAAGTAACCTATCTTCAAATGTATTGAATCTATATATGTATGAGGAGAAGAGAAAGGAACCTCTTATCGCCCTCGAAGCGCCTTGGGCAAGGGAATTGTAAAACAGAGTCCATTGAAGACAAGCCATAACCTTTTAAAGCAGCCATTTTTAAAACAGAATCTAAATCTCAAAATCCACGAGCTTAGTTTTAAAAGTCACCAAGGTGATGATCAAATTCAATACTAATAGTTGTGTGAGTATTTTAGATAATAATCGAAGCGAGAGTCGTTAAGCAGAGAAATGAAACGATTGAGCTTTGGTTATGGTGGCTGAGCATTAAGACGAAAGATTCCGATAAGAAAATGGCATTTGTAAGGAGGAAGCGACGAGAGATGGACGGACGGATTTATTAGGGTTTTGTCTGTCACTATCGATTCACCTGAGATATTGCCACGTGGCATATTGATAAGCTTGCACGTTCGTATTCATTATTCAAACTGTTCATCCTGTCGTGACTGCTCATGACCAGCCGTGTCTGATGGGTTTTTTTGGGTCAAACGGGTATATCAAAAGAACTCTCCCTTAAGAGCCCACTGTAGGCCCAATAATAGATAAATTAATATGAAGATATAATATACGAAAACTGAGTAATAAACTGTATATATATACTATGAATAGAATGTGAATGTTATAAAAATTATAATCAACAGATTTAATAATATTCCAAGAGAAATAAATCTTATTGAGTAGTAATTTAATTTTCCTATAGGGAGATATTAATGGATCAAAGGCAACTCATCTAGACATAGACCGAGACGGCGATTCGTCAGTAGCTGCCGGCGGAGGAGATCCTTGTCTATATAGGAGCTCACGTGCTAATTCTTGAAGGTCACTGTTTTCACCACCGAGCCCCATGGCAGCGGAAGCAGACGACGCTGCTGCTACACCGTACTGGTGACGTGGATCAACGAATCTTCGTTGTTTCATGGCCCACGCCGAAGATGACGTCGTTTGATCGAAAATGGAAGCTAGATCATAGGTTGAAGGTAAAGGTGAGACTGACACCGGTAAATCAGTTATGGAAAGAGGCGGAGGTGGAGTTAAAAAGAGCGATTGCGGATGTGGTAGAAGTGGTGGCCGCGTTTGCGTTTGAGGCGGCTTTAGTGAGGCCAAATGAGCTTGTAAATATGAAATTTCAGCCTGTAGATTCACCACCTATATGTATACATTTTATGAGTTAGAATAAATAAGCAATGATATTGACAAAAAAAAATAAAAAAAATTTATGTATGATCGATAATTTAAGGTTGTTACACCATAATTTATGTATATATATATCAACATAAAAAGTGAAAAACTTAAAATGATATGCACATCATCCCGTTTTCTATGGCATATACGGCATGAAGTTAAAGAAACTAAATTAAAGCCGAAGAGATTAGCAAAATTAAATGATTATTTTTACAAGAACGACAACGATCAATATTGGAAAACAAATATTTTGCTATATATACGTATATTTACACATAAAAATTGTACACCGACCAGCTCCCCAAAACCAGCAAATAAAAAAACTCTATATTTTTTGCAATGGGACTTGTCACAAACTTATTATTTTTATTTTTATATAATTGCATACTATATTATTTTATAAGTAATTAACCAGAAAACCATGCCTGTATTCTTCTTTAGACTCAAAGTGGAACATTACAAACCCAATAAAAATCAAGAAAGTGACAAAGTCTCGAAAAACTCATACGATTAAGGTTAATTAATTACCTGTTGCTGAAGAGCAAAGATGTGAGCTACACAACCATAGATAGGGTCCCTAATCCGAGCCTGAGCTTCATAGCAAATGGTTACAACTGCATCGGACCGTCGATGAACTGGTATATGTAAGAGAAGCTTCGAGACGTTACTGGCTCCAAACACTTTATGCACCGCCGCAAAATAAGCGGAGCCTTGCTCGGAGTCAAAGTATGGTGCAAATATACATCCCGGCACACACTTTCTCCTTAGAAACTTACAAGCACCACATGGCCCACCACCACCACCACTACTACTACTCCCTCCTCCACCGCTGCTACTTCCTCCACCACCTCCGCCTCCCACGGTGGTCATCGTGTTTCCATCTCCGCTCATGACCACACCACAATTGAAGAGTTTTTGCCCTTAATTACCCTGTCTCTATATCTTTAATTTGTTTTGTGTTTTGATTTGTTGGGGACAAAAATTATGGAGATTATGTTGTTTTTTATGTTTGAAGAAGAGATGAAGATTTGAGAAAAGGGAATGAAGAGAGGAGAATTAGGGTTTGGTAAGAAGAGTGTATATAGAAGAAAGTCTTTAAAGCCACGTAATAACCCTTTTCTATTATTTTTTCACAACTTTTTATTATACAATTATAAATAATTTGTAAATTAAAAGTTATATAAAGGGCAAAATCGTTTAAGTACACATCTCGTGATAAAATTTTATTTTCAATAAATAAATTATAGTTGTTGCTTTCTCTTTTTATTTGCTGTGAATTTACATGTGAGTTGTGATTCTAAAGATATCTCTAGTTTTTAAATAATGTAATTAAATACAAACCTGATGAATAAATAATTTAATATCTTGAAAGATTTTTTAAACTATGTACAACTTGATGATCAATTAAATTTAGTTATAAACTATAGTGAATTAATGAATTATCTCAAAAATTTTATAAAATTGAAATTTCAGATCTGAGAAGATTAAAGTCTTAAAGATGTCAGTTCGTAGTCATTTAATAAAAGTTTATTTACAAAATTTATGTTATTGAAAAATACATAAAATTATAAATTACTATTTGTTATTTCATTTTATAAATTAATAAGAGATAAGAAAAAAGTAAAATTAAATCGTTTTAATAAGTGTGCAAATTACATATAAATCGAAACTGATGGAGTATCAAATATTTTAAGCTAGATGATAAACATTTCCATTAATTAAAAAAGAGTTATACTTATATTTACTCGAAAACGATTTTAAAAAAATGATTTGGAAAAAATTGCTTGAAAATGACTGGATGGCCAACTTATTTTACCAAATTCATGAAAAAAGATTAACCATATTAAAGCATTCATTCCCATATTTAGCACTAGATTTTTGCTTTTGATTTTAGTTCACGTTTTCCATCGACAATTACCGTTAATTAACGAAGGTAGAATACAATTTTCATGACTTTGATTTCGGTTTAGAGGCGATATCGTATTGAACCGGGAGTCAAAATGTATCTCTGATTAGTTATAAACATAGTCGAGTTATATATTAGCGTAATAGATTAGAAGTGACATTTAAAAATAAAATAGAAATGAGATAATGTAGGAGGTAGAAGTGACAGGGTACCTAAAATCTTGGGGATGTACAAAAAGAGATAAAAATATTTGAATGATAGCTTTGGTTAGCGAGAAATGTGTATAAATTAATTTAATTGACAATATGTATCTCCTCTTAGATTGTTTCTTTATAGCTCATTATATATTTAAAAAGCTCCATAAAAGTATATATTAAAAAATAGATATATATATACACACATGACTGTCGCCTTAAAACAAGACAAAGCGATTGATTTAAGACTTAAGTGGGAGTTGATGTTCCAAGTGTACTTCTAATCTTTTATTAATGAATAACGAAGCTTATTATTTGTAACAAAATCTAGCTAGAGTCATTTGAACCGGTTGGTCACTGACCAGTGGCAACTATTAAATGTTTCTCTTGGTTTATGAAAAGGTGCACATTGAGACAATAAGTCAGGAACTGAAAATCTAGCTATCCATAAACTGAGAGACAAGATTATTTATAAATTTCATTTATATTTGCATATATTTAAATTTATGTATGTTTAACTAGATTATAAATTATAAAAACACAATCCCAAAATTCTTGTAACTTGTTTATATAACCACAAACACATAAATAGAAGCACACGCATACATATGAGTTCATTTTAAGCTAATTTGTTGGCAAGACTTCATGTGTATGCAATTCATTATTGTTTTCTTTTTGTCAACATTAAGAAACAAAAACTTAAGTCCATTCGATATAATAATTGGCTCCTGGTCGGATATTTTTGAGACAGTGATACGTAAGACAGTTTTTGTATATAGAACTCTGGTCGCATTGTTTTAAATTCGACAATATGTTTTTGTCAAATCTGAAAATTCCTAAATGTCTTTCGAAGTACAACATCAAAATTTATGGGCTTTATATTTATAGGTAAATTGTACTAATTATCAAATGAATAATTAACGTATAGTGTTTTTAAGGGAGAAAATGGTGCAGGTTCCGATAAGAAGTTTTGGGGCTTTAAACTGAAACATTAGATAGTTGAGGGGATGGTGGGTAATAATATAAAATAGAGTAGAAAGACACGTGGATTAGCAGACAATAAACCGAACGGCCCGATTAAGCACTAAAAGAGAACGCCCACCGTGGGGCTCGAACCCACGACCACAAGGTTAAGAGCCTTGCGCTCTACCAACTGAGCTAGACGGGCTTGTTATGTCATTACCTTTCTATGTTTTTTACCTTGTTTCATGTGAGTTAATGAACGAAGTTTGATCTTGATGGTACAGAGAAAGATGGCTTGAGTTAGGTTGTTGAAACCATATCATTTGGATTGGTGGCACTGTGATTCAAAGCCGAAGTTTATGAAATTTCAGTGTTTTCAGATAAAAAAGGTTTCTTACATTCCAATCCAAACCAAAGTAAGTATGTAATAGTAAAATTACATATAATAGACAACAAGGTAACAACAATGAATGGTTTTCAATGGCAAAAAGATGATACGCTATTATATTATTCCAAAGTTTCACGAATCAAAGCATCTGAAAAAAGAAAAGAAAAAGGAACCATACACTTAAAATCACATTTTAAGCCAAGGGAACACGTCCGGAGATGAAGGAAGCCTTGCCGTTAAAACCTCAACGCCAGTCTCTGTTACAAGGAGAGTATGCTCAAACTGAGCACTGCGTTTCCCATCTGCAGTAACTGCAGTCCATCCATCAGGCCATGTTCGGTCTCGCCACAATCCTATCATCACAATAATTTCAGACAAAGACAATAAACATTTAACCAATGGAGGAAAGGAACTCACCTGCGTTGATCATTGGCTCGATTGTGAAAGTCTGACCTGCTTTCATCACTCCAACTGCTTTGTTTCCTGATTCCGGAGGGTTAAGGACATATACACTGGACTAGACTAACAAGACAACTAAGTCATATAAAGATCTAAGTCACAAAGGATACTTGCATAATGAGGAATGTTTGGAGCGCAATGGAAGAGATCTCCAATCCCATGACCACAATATGATCTCACCTGTTTTAACCATAAGTATGCTATTATTTAGCCAAAGGTTCTACAAACAGATGCTATGATGATTGTACACAGCTAACAAAATAAGAACCTAGACTTTACCACTGATAACCCAGACATTGTAGCATGGCGGTTTACTATCTCCCCGATTTCACGAAATCTTACTCCAGGTTTAACTGAAAGACACAAACAAAGGCATAAAACCATAGAAACTCTCAGCATCATCTCTTTTCAATATTTAAAAATAGATCACAGTCAAAACATAAAAGATAAGAACGGGTAAAAAAACTTAACCACCTACCAATTGCTATGGCTTTCTCCAGGCACTCATATGTGCACTTAACCAGTTGAAGTGATGCTTCGTCAACATTTCCAACAAAGTATGTCTCATTAAGGTCACCTACCCATAAATCACAAGATGAGAAGGTATATCTCAAATATTTAACATATATAAGATAAATAATTTTCTGTAGGAGATAAACTTACCATGGCAACCTTTATAATAGACTGTTACATCAACATTTACTATATCGCCATCTTCTAGTTTCCTGAAGAAATTATAGCACAACAGGTGATTAGCATAAGTATTTTTATCAGAAAAGCTTAAAAAGGTTTCAGACAGTAAGCATACCTAGCATCCGGGATTCCATGGCAAATTACTTCATTAACAGATCTGAAAGGGAATAATTACAACATACACTTTAGAAACAGAGGAAGAACATGGTAGTGGTGATAATGCAGATACAAACGAAATACCAACGTGCAACAAGATTTGGGAAAGAAATAGTAGTTGAGTGGTGATGGATATCCTCCTGCCAGAACATAAGATTATAATAATAGTTATAGTGCTTGCTGCTGTGATGAACTTGAGTGACTGACTTCCTAAAAGGATTCAAGTAAAAGAGTGAGTCCTCAAAAGATTCAAACCTAACGCAATAGTTGCTTCATGTACTACTCGATCAATCTCATCAGTTGTCACACCAGGGCGAATCACCCTAGCAGCTGCATCCAGTACTTCTCTCGCGATCTGATAGCAGAATATGTTCAAATGAGAACCTTGAAAAAAGATCAGTGGGAAATATAGTTCATTGGCATTATAGAAAGAGAGAAAAATGACACTAACGCTACAAGTTTCACGCATTCTCTGAATTTGTTCAGGAGTTTTTATCTACAAGACAACAAAAAAACTGTGTTAGTGAATAGCGATAATGAGATACAAGATTTGCTCAGGATTGAGGACAATTGAATGTTCAAAAGAAAACGTCTCAAAGGATCACTAACCTCAACAACGTGCTGTAGCTCGCTATTCGGTTCAATTTTGGGAGTTCCCTGGATGGTGAAAAATGGTAAGTATTACAAGGAATGTTTAGAAACTATACACAATTACACACATTGCAAGACATTTGAGATAAAAAGAGACAGCACCAAAAACTGTTATATAACAACTCATGTGCAAGTACCAAACTAAACCATTCTTAGCTAAATGAATCAGGTTCAAAATTGGTCGTATTAGAGTAGTTGTGCAGCAGAAAAATAAGGACTTACATCAATTGCCCAGTCAGGTTTAACAATCTCAGCAGGCACAACACGCTTGGTAGATATGGGATACTGCTTTAGGGGCCTACACAATACAAAAAGAACTAAGAAGGACAAAATCGGGAAGAACACAGAAAATGACATTGCAAAATCATGGTTACAAACCCAGTCCAATCAAAGTGTGGAAGCTTAGGTGTTCTAGCTTGCCCTTTCTTGATGCAATAGAGCCAACCTTGAGAAATTAGATCAGAGTTCTGATCACCAGGAAGGGATTTAGCAATTGCAGAAAGCTGAGCTTTCATATGTACTGCTTTGTGAGAGCTCCAAGCTGCCTTGAAACATTCTTGAGTGCTGTTAACATATGAATGGAAAAAAAAATTGAAGATAAATAAGACTCGCCAAATCAAAAATAGTTAAAGAAGAGCATTACCAGAAAGAGGCTTCTTCACGAGGAAGCTTTAAGTCCATACATTTAGGACACCTGAGAACAAAAGTAAACATTTAAACTCAGTTCATGAAACTACAACCAAAACAATACTTCAATTTGGAGCCACTCTATTAAAGAGTCAAACACGAAAACTCTTGAATTGAAGTGAACAATCAGCATTATCACATACCCTAAACTAAGTAAAATCAAAAGTCATCGAAGAAGATGGGTAATTACGTACTGAAGATGCGCTGGCTTCTGGCAGCGAGCACATGACAGAGTAGAAATGGTCGATGCATCTGATTCACTAGCCATTCAATTTCAAATCAGAGAAAGATGGGTAATCAGTAAAAGTTACGACTTCACAAGTTCAATCAGAGACCCACCAAAATCGCCGATCTGAATTTCAGAAGAAATACGAGATTATAACTGTAACTACTAGGGTTTATCAAAGACCGGTGGATATCAACATCCTCGAAACGACGTCGTTCTCGTAATCTCCTTTCTTATTGTTTTACAAAAAGCAATAGTCTCTTCTCTAAATTCGTTAATTTTTGTTACTAACGATCTTAAAATAAAACTACTTTTTCTAAAACCTATAACTTTAAATATGTATTTAATTTTAAGTTATCAAAATTATACATATATGTTGAAGTATATATATAACTTATGGATTATAAATTCTCTTGAATGAAATAAATTTGCATTATTTTATATTTGTTATCTGGTGTATTAACATTAAACAAAATATTTACTGTTTAACTATCCAATTAAGAGTAAATTACAAAATATTTACTCTTAAGTTGTAATTAATAGAAGAATAACGATACAATATGAAATGATTACGATCGAAAACGGAAAAACTTGAATTATAAGAAATCAATACCTTATACTAAACTACTGTTAAATGATAATTTTGAATATCTAATATTATTTGGTCCTTCCGATAGCGAGGTTTTAACGATCTCAAGTCTAGCTATTATTGTTACGACGACTTGTTCTTATTTTCGTTTGCGTATGAATTTAAATACCTAATTAATGTGTTTATAATATCAACGCATATAATAGATAGGTTAGATCATAGATGTATCGTTCGGTCTTAAACAATTATATCGATATCGGTTTTATTTAATTATGACAATTGACAAGGCTTTATCCGGGGACAGGTTGCTTCAAGGTTATAGATTATTGGTGCAGATTAAACTCTTTAAATCAGACAATAATTTGTCTTTACGAAGGTGAGAAATGTCTAAATATGTAAAATAGTAGATTGTGATAGTTCTCAATTTGGTCATTACTTCTTCCTACTTTGATTTTTTCTTCTTTTTCTAAAGAAGAAACCTTTATGGATAGTCCATGAAAAGACGAGTTAACATCCCAAGGTCAAATCACATCTTCAAAGATTTATATTCAAAAACAATTAGCTAGCTTCGTTATCAATAATAATTATCATTAGAAGGACTTGCTAAAAAGGTCAAAACTTAGACCGGATGATAGATTGATCATTGATGGTGTTGGTAATCTACTCATGGATTCTGACCTCTCTTCCTAGTTTCCAAACTTACGTGTTTATTTTGAACGGCGACGTTTTAAGAATACGATTCAAACAAAGTCTAATCTCTTTACAACACAATTTTTTGGATTATGATATAAACCATACACCAAATAAAATAAATTTTAATTAAGTGAGCCGAATAGAAAAATTATATTTACATTTTCTGTGTAAGAGATTTTAAAATTTTATATCCATAAATGTTAAGTAACGGGGTCTAAAATTTGAGGTATTGTAAGTAAATGGATTTAATAAATATGAATTAAAACAATAATTTTGAGAAGTCAAATATTAACGTAAGACTCCGACCGGATGTGATTATTGGTTTATAATCATCGGACTTAACTGTATAACTACATATTTTAATATTTATTTTAATATTTAAAAACTAATAACTTATAAAACGCCATCTCTATTACGTTAATTAAATATTTGCATGTAACCAATTCTTCAACTACTTAATAATCAGATTTTGGATGGATAAGATCATTACATATCTTTTGCTTTTTATATTAGATGACCAAACCTACCATCATCACTATTGTCTTACGCAACTACGTACTTTCGATTTTAATTTTAAAGAAACAAAACATTTACTAACAAAAAAAAATAATGGATTTGATTTTCAAACCTTTTTGTGTATGACTATTACGATTCACGAGGAAATCTTGGTTCTAACGTAGCTGATTATGTACATAAAGACTAACCTAATTAATATTTATCTTTTACTCAGAACACTATACATAATCTATAGTATTAAACACTTAAAAATATCCCTTAACAAAATATTTACTAAATTTATAGATAAAGAACCTATGAATTAACTACATACGATAATTTTAATTATTGTTTTTATAAACTAATAAATGAATTTTGATTCTTCTTATTCTTTTATTTTATAGACTTTTAAAATATCCGATTAAACTCAACTTCCATTGACGCGTATATGACAGCAATATTATTGAATTTTAATTAGAACAAAAATTAAATAAACAAAACTTATTGTCAACAAATTTAATAAACTAAGCTAGAAAAAAATCGATTTAGAGTGATAGAAACTAATGTCGCATTAAGTTGTCGTGTAGTCAAATTACAGCTAATTATCATCCATGTCAAAAAAGATAGCTCGAAGAAGAAAATTAAATTTCAACGTAGAGAATATTTGACGGCTCGATAGTTGTCAATCCAATCCATTGGTTGGTATCGATTAAACACATAAATGCCTTTTTTATTTTTGCTTCAACTATAACATATTTAATTATTTAATCAATAAATTAAGTACAAGTCACCCTTGTACATCTATATAAACTCATCGATTCAAGACAATTCTCATCATTCAATACCTTCAAACAAGAACTTTCATACTATTCGTGTCTTGAAACATTTGGTCATACCATGGCTTCTTCAGTTTATACTGTTACGTTTGTGTTCTTATGCATTTTCGTAACATCGAGTGTTTACGGGTACAGTCAAAAAGACGCGAAAGCGTGGTGCAGCCAAACACCAAACCCGAAACCTTGCGAGTATTTCTTAACCCATAACTCAAAAACAATACCCATCAAATCTGAATCGGAGTTCCTCAAAATCTCTATGAAACTCGCTTTAGATCGATCCATCCTCGCCAAAGCTCACGCGTTTACACTAGGACCAAAGTGCCGTGACACTCGCGAAAAAGCAGCTTGGGAAGATTGTCTTAAGCTCTACGACTCTACTATCTCTAAACTCAACGAAACTATAGACCCAAACGTGAAGTGCTCAAAAACCGACGCACAAACATGGCTCAGCACGGCTCTAACCAATCTTGACACGTGTCGAGCTGGGTTCTTAGAGCTTGGTGTTACAGATATCGTCCTTCCTTTGATGACAAACAACGTCTCTGATCTTATATGCAACACCCTCGCCATTAACAAAGTTCCTTTCAACTATACACCACCCGAGAAAGACGGGTTCCCTTCGTGGGTCAAACCCGGTGAC
>KE156289.1:19055-58908 GCA_000411055.1 Leavenworthia alabamica
TCCGTATTTTACCAATGCAGTTTCGAAGCTTATCAAGACACTCTCTACGTTCACTCCAACCGTCAATTTTACCGCGATTGCGACGTTTACGGAACCGTTGATTTCATATTCGGAAACGCAGCCGCAGTTCTTCAAAACTGTAACATTTTCGCACGGCGTCCACGTAGTAAAACCAACACAATCACCGCTCAAGGAAGATCCGACCCGAATCAAAACACGGGTATTATAATCCATAATTCTCGTGTCACTGCTGCTTCGGATCTCCGACCCGTTTTAGGATCCACCAAAACTTATTTGGGTCGACCCTGGAGACAATACTCAAGGACTGTTTTTATGAAGACTTCTCTTGATAGTCTGATTGATCCACGTGGCTGGCTTGAATGGGATGGTAATTTCGCTTTGAGGACTTTGTTTTACGCTGAGTTTCAGAATACGGGTCCAGGGGCTTCTACTTCGGGTCGGGTCACATGGCCTGGGTTTAGGGTCCTTCGTTCTGCTTCAGAGGCTTCCAGGTTTACTGTTGGTAATTTCCTAGCCGGTGGCTCGTGGATTCCCTCAACCGTGCCGTTTACTTCTGGTCTTTAAGGAATACATGATTAAATTCAATAATTCATACACAGTTGTATATACGATGCAATTGATTGGTCTATTATAAAGAATAAATATTGTTTCTTACAATACAATGTAAAAGCCTTGTAATCATTAGTTCTGTTATTTATTTAATTTCATTTTTCCTTAAATATATTGTGTACTGTCTTTCTGAAATCATTTTCATATGATTCGAGTCATTATGTTGAGCCCATGGTTGAATACAGTGGGCCTTATGGCCCATATATTTCTCCATAACCCAATGTTATAAGGCTAAGTCATTTGTAATAAAATATTATCACCAAAAAGAAAGTTTCTTACCAGTTAATATGATAGAATAAAAGTTATTATAATTTAAAAAGATTTAAAGACATCACTACTCTTTTTTAGTAAACCGAGTTAATATAAGATATATCAGAATTTGTAAGTAGTTAAGTATGATGAATCATCTAATAGAATTGAAACAAACATACTCTCATTAACTATATTATAGCCTCTTGTAGTAATAAGTTGGCATTTTCCTTTGTGTGGACCAAAACCGCAAAAGGTTACGGCCACACATGCAAAATAAAGTCAACTCGATATATAAAACTTAAATTTGAATCAATCTACAACTATTGAAGAATTGTAATTCAGCCTATGGAAATTATTGGTCTCATTAGGGCTCTACGTACGACCATCACCTAAAAAAAGGAAAGATATAAGCAACATGCATATACATGTCAAGTGGAGAATGCAAGAACCGTGGCATGTATCACTTCCATAATTTAGTTCATACACTAGCAATGCCCGAACACGTACGTCGTCTCTTATTTCTCGTTCACACATGAACGCATTGATTGTATTTATTCCTGTCCTCAATTGACTGTACCGTGTAAAATTCGTAAGTTTTAATATTTTTGGTAGTCTTTGACGTGAATATTCATAATTTTCTCCAGCCATTATATTTGTATCCTTTGATAAACCGAATATATATGTAACAAAAAGAAATTCGGATTATGCATATACTTATACCAGTTTGTAGGTAATATTATCATAATTACATAACGTTAACCCATATTTAAATAATCAAGATTTAAAAGTATAGGTGTGTGAACATTAAAATATATGTAAATAGAAGTCGAAATATATAAATGATATGTTTGATATCAATGGGCATAGCGACGCTCATTTTAGATTCGAACATCTTTCACATCAAAGTGTTTCGTATCCAAATCAGACAAGGCAACCACAAAAATCAAATTTGGTTTGTCTTATATTCTAGCCATTCCTAAATAGTAAATATATAATTAGCTAGTGGGTATAAGATAGGGGAAAACTCTTGAATAGACCCATAGAGAGAATAGAATCGTGTTACACTTTTCCTTTGTTGTTTCATCACCAGTTCCATTTGATCTCTATATTAGTGTCCCCATGCTAATCTCATCATTATCAATAATCACTAATATACTCTTGATTAATATTTATTTACATTATCTTCTTACTGTATAATTGACTTTAACAAAAAAGAGAGTAAAGTGACAAAAGTTACAAGATAGAAAAAAATAGTAAATTCAAGTGAACAATATATACTAAGAAAAGGTTTAAAAAAACATAAAAACTTTGTCCATAATTGTCTTTAATTACGGCAAAGACGACCCCATGAAAATGTTCGAGAACTCGACCCGGATGCGATTCGGGTCTTGACCCGTTCGAAGTCTGAATACGGACAGGGAATCATGATTCCTCCTTCATGGCAGAATCCGTACTCTTTCTCGGCTTTTTTAAGTAACTCACCGAACAGTGGATGGTTAAAGTAAACAATGGGTACAAAAACTCTATGAGAGTCGCCGTCTTTTTGACCCACGTAGATCACTAAGTGTCCCCTTGGAACCGGGTCGGGCTTTTTATCACCAACGGGTATGCACCCGGATCCTTTAAAAAGTCTGAAACCTTGCGTGAGATGTTGTCCCCAACTTTTGAGTTTTGCGAGTGGTCTAAGCTTGCAAGCTGGTCGGGCCGAGTGTTCCTGGTTGTAACAAGAACGACGGATCCGTGAACTCCGAAGAAACCATCTAGAAACTCCTCTCCCGATTCTAAACCCTAAGATCGTCCTCATCTTTATATAAGCTAATATGAAAAAACAATCACAAAGCTACAATATTTGAGACAACTCAGAGGTTAAGAGAGTGAGACTAGACATGGACTAACGACTCAAATAAATAATGATTCATTTCAACAACCGGAAAAGATGGAATGCTAAATACAAAAATTAGAGTGTGTGTAAACGGTTGGATCAGGACTACACTTTTTAACCGTTGGATTAGATTTAAAACTGCCTCCATTTTTTTTTTTGCTTTTCAAGTTGTCATAAAAAAACATAAGAATCTACATTAACTGTTGACACGTCCTGTTAACCGTTAGCCAATATTTATCATATAAGCAAATAAATTTCGATTTCAATTCACCATTATCGTTGATGTCAAAAAAGAGTATCCAAATCATTAGTAAATAGAATTATCTACATTACAAGCCACGGAAAACGCGCCTATAATTACTAATTTGAGAATATTTACTATTTCATATCATAATTAAAGTGTTATTTTGCTTATAAAAGCTGATTTACTCATTTACTATTCATGGCTACTGATGATATTGAATCTATAAAATAAAAGACTATCAAACAAAGCCTAAAATGTTTTGTCGGAATTTCATATGATGTTTGACGATGAAGACAATTATGCCACCACACGTGTGCTGGCCTAGTCAGACAAATTTTTTTGTACTTTATCCATCAAGTGTAAATTCTACTTACATACTTGTTTATACACACATACAACAAACACTTAACTTGTTAAATTTAATTAATTACACAACGAAACAATGTTAATTAAGTATTCTTGATCTTTGTTATATATATAAAGTATTCTTCAATCATATTTTTGTCATCCGCACCTCAGCAACAAGACGTGGATATGACCTGTGAGAATATATTCGTTTGCCCATGACTCTTTCTAGTAAAGTTTATAATAAATCCATTAAAATACGTATACATTTTTACAAATGAGTTAAAATATAATAGTCGTTCCACTCAGTTAAACGTTATACAAAATGGTCATAGGTTCGAACTTACAGTACAAAATTATGATTTGAATATGTTAACAGACAAATTGGAGAACAGTTTCCAGATCACATAAAATAATTGTGTTTTGGACCTTTCGATAATGGGAATTTGAAAAGATGTTTGCTTCAAACATTTCTCATGATCGTATGGAATCTTTCCTTTAAAAATCCCAACTCATCAACTTCGTGTTTCCGTACAATTCTCACGTACACGAAGGTGTCACTCACTTGGCTTAAGAAAAAATGGGCCTGAAAAAGCCTACTATCAAGTCTATGATTAGAATGGCCCATTGTTAGCCCAGATATTATTGGTCTCTTCTACGGTTGGTTTCGGGCCGAAGAAGCAGAGGAGGGAAGAGCAATCCTCTCGTTGTTGCTCCTAAATTTGTTCCATCGGTATCAGTTAGATCAGATCGTCGTTGGGTTTACTGTACGGAGATCTTCGGCATTGGTTCACGGCGTAGCTGGAGAGAGGTTACTGATCTGAATTGTTGAAATGACAGAATCAAGTCTGGATCTGCAGGAATCTGGTTGGGAGGAACTTCGGCGGGAAGCTCGTAAAATCGAAGGCGATCTAGATGTTAAGCTCTCTTCTTACGCTAAGCTCGGCGCCAGGTTTACTCAAGGCGGTTCGTTCTTCTTCGTTTTCCGTTTGATCATGCTCTATGTGGTTTCTTTTGTTTTCCTTGCTTGGTATGTTGCTGTTATATCTACTCTTTGAATGTGAGTTTCGTAGTTTATAATGTGATACGGATCGAGGTTGTAATTCTCGATATGATCTCTTCACTGGATTGAATTTTGATCACTATTGTCTCTTAGTCTCTGTTATGGTTCCCCCAATGCTTAATTCATGTATGTGGTGCTTACAGAATTTTTAACTCTTTGGTGATAAATCCTTCATTGGTGTCATTGTGCGTTCCTATGGTGTAGACTTGATAAACCTTACTCTTGGTGTATAGTGTTTTCAGTGGATTTGTTACATTTTGTGTGTTTAAAGCTTACTGTTTCACATTAGCTTTCAAATTTCAAGAATTGAATTGTTGTATCAGATACTGTTATTGTAATGAGCCATTAGAGTCTTTAATTCTTTGGCAGCTTTTATAATGTTTTGGGTCTTAATAGGGTATGTTGATGCTGGATCTCCAACCGGATCATGGAAGTCCATGGAGATGGAAATTCAATCGTTGCTTGAGAAGTTATTGGATATTAATGATTCCATGAGTAGATGTGCTGCTTCTGCTGCACCCACAACATCTGTTACTCAAAAGCTTGCAAGACACAGAGATATACTTCATGAATATACCCAGGTTCTCTTGCATCATATTTGACTATTTCCTGATTTATTTGATATTTCGTATGCTGTACACTATGCTGATGTCTTGAGTGAAAGCTTTGAGTGATTACATTATGCTGTACCTAGGATTGTAACATGTATTCGTGATTCAGTGATAGTAGATGAGTAGTTGCAGTCTCATTTTTTCGGTAATTTAAAAAAATCTCTGCACTAGTGTGGCTTTTGTTTAGTGATACTTATTTTTCTCTAATAATATGAAGTTATACACTTATACGTATTATAGGACCTATCTTCTTCCTTATAATGTATTTTCATGTAAATCTCTAGGAGTTTCGAAGAATAAAAGGAAATATAAACTCAATGAGAGAGCATGCTGAGCTTTTGAGTTCTGTGAGGGATGACATAAGTGAATATAAGGTAAGATTCGTACGGCCTCTTTAGTTTACAAAACGAGTCTTCTTAAGATAGTAATATTCTCTATGGTCACCGTTTGATGGGAAGGTGGGTTCTGTTTTATCTTCAACAGGCTTCTGGTAGTATGTCACCAGGTGTGCAAGTGTTAAGGGAGAGAGCTTCAATCCATGGAAGTATAAACCATGTAAGATACTTTCTGCAATCACTGTTTTTGTAATCTGATTAATAGCTCTCTTTATAGTGTAATTTATATAATGATGATGTCACGGAGAATTTGGTCACAGATTGATGAAGTCATTGGTCAAGCTCAAGCAACAAGATCAGTTCTTGGCTCTCAAAAATCTCTGTTTTCAGATGTTCAAGGGAAAGTAAAAAATCTTGGAGACAAATTCCCAGTGATTCGTGGCTTACTAGGTATCTCTATTCAACTATCTCTATGTGATATTTCTAACTAATTTTATTAACCTTTTAATATCGTCAAGCAACTTTTTTTCCAATGAATAGGGTCAATTAAAAGGAAACGTTCAAGGGACACACTTATACTCTCAGCTGTGATTGCTGCTTGTACGTTGTTTCTAATCATCTACTGGCTCTCTAAATAAACAGTATGTTCATACACCTAAACTTATATAAAACGATTTTTTCCAAGTTTTTATGTTGTTTTTGTTGAGTTATGTGTTTGTAGGACAATAATATTACATCTTGAATCATAATAGAGTAAAATTCGAAACACATTTCTCTACATTATTCAAGTACTTGACTTTTTTTTACAATAAGTTAAATTTCTCAATGGTCCAAACATAAAATGTGGTCCTATGCTCTGATTAATATTAGATATTTCTTACTCTGTATCTCTAAATTTTGTCCTCTCGACTGTAACATATGTACGAAAAAGTAATCTTACTTATAAATCGATCTTGCTGCTTACATTTACATCAAGTCAGGTTATAATATCTAAAGGGCTCTCTCAATTTATTTTGGGTGGGGACACACTTCGCTAATGATGACCCAGTTGTCATACATATAGTTTTAACAAGTGTTAATCAATGGGTTCAGACCAATATTGTAGTGGACCCAAGCCAATAAATCGATTTAGCTCAGATCTGTAAGAGGCAAGTGGGATTGATTTTTCTAGGATTATGTTGGATGTCAACCATAGAAAATACGGTCAAATGTGAACATCAGAAACATGTTGGAGTCGGTATATGGTAATAGCATAAAGTGAGCGTCGGCTAAACGAGGCAAGTAAAAAGAGTTAGTCCCACACATGAGTCGCTAGCTAATACTAATTATGGTTTGAATATTGTTTTTCTAGAGCGATTGTATTTTAGCTTTTGGCTATACATTGGATGGACATATGACTAGGAATCAGAGGCTTTTTCAAAACAAAAGCTTGTTTAGATACTACGCTTCCCAATGAGAGACCGGTTCTTACCAATTTTAAGACAAAAAACCACTCGAAAGAATCAGAGGAGGTTCAGTTCTCTTTTTGGTTAAAAGTGAATTTTGTTTTTTAACCATTATATTTTTTGTGAAGACATGGTGTATATAGGTATTGATAAAAACATTGAATCCTCAACTATATTTGATAATAACTCATGGATCTAGCCTTAAGAACAATCCTGTGAAGAATACATTATGTTATATTTAAAATTCCATTAATTTTAACATGTTATCAAAAGCTAAACACAGATTGACCCACATAATACATTATGTCAAAGAATTTGTATGATTGATTGACGAGGTGCATTCCTCGACCATAATTTTTAAAAAAAAGTAAGTACAGTCGTACTTCTGCATCAAATCAGAGATGGATCAGGACTCATCTAAGCATATTTTGCCTTTGAATTAGCTTCCGCTAAATATAGGATGTGAGTAGTTAAGCATCTATATTTATTTAATAAAAAAACTATATATCTATATATTATTCATATATAAAAATAGAGAGCTTTTGTCGAATTTAGCATGTTGCTGTGCCCTAACAAGGAAATGTGAAGAGAGAAAAGATTGCACGTGGCAGAGAGAAGCCTACGACATAAAGAGAAAGAGACGGACCATAGGGTCGGAGCCGAGGAGCCTGGACTGTCCATAAACATGCGATGCCTATTAACCTACACGACTCTACTCTATGAGTTATGACTTATGACCCTACCTCTCCATTCCACACTCTTCTTTTATTTTACCTTTCTACTCGCTGCAGTAAAAATTACTGTACGTAAACACATTTTCATATACATTTTGCCATTTTATTTCTTAAATATATGTAAAAATAAATATTTATATATATAATTAAGTTAGTATTCTACTATTATTCTTTTCTTTATTCGTCGAACCAGAAAAATAGGTTCGTTACTATAAGATTGACTAAAATAGTTTCATAGTTCACATTTCACAATATAATTATGTCGAAGATGAATCTTTTGGAGTTAGATTTTTTTTCCATGAATAAATTATATTTTGATTAAACTTATACATCATCTTTTTATAGTTTATACGATCTAATAATATATGCATACGTAAAACCTACATATGACTATTCGTATTAAAATTTAAATAAACATTCGTAAACTATTCGTAAAAAACTTCCATATATAAACATTCGGATTAAAATTTAAATAACTTACGTTAAAATACATCCACATGTACGCAGAGTTCTCTTTGATTCACTTTTCAAGTTTGAATCCAATCTTAATTTTTGTTTTATTCACACTGTCGATCTTCTTGATATTCGGGAATATTTACTTTATAGTTTAGTCAGGCCAATTATATAAGAATTATATATGGAGAAAGTGGGATCTCACAAAATCTGATTTGCTTTTAATAATTAAATTAGATTTTCAGAATCGCAGTTTCGTATAAAAAAAAATATAGAAAAATAGAACTAGAGAAACCCTAGAGTATGATACCTTTTTGAAGCACAGAATAATTGAATGCTTTATTCACACACATTTATGTATGTATATAGGAATTATTATATACATAACATATTTAAATAATCTACTTTGATTAAACAAAAACCGTAAAATGACATTTAATTAGTCAGATGATATATTAAATTAGTCATAATCTTTAACTATTTCTTAGATTGTGATGGGCTTTGTTAATTTTTGTTTTTGTAGTGGATTCTTTGATTAGTGTCTATTTATCTCTAAAGACAAATAATGGTTGACTTAGATTGATACCAATTATATTTACTTTCAAACATGTGGGGTTCAGATTATACCTTTATAATTTGGATGTTTGTCGAAAAAAAAAAAAAATCTAATGAATAAAAAGTAATATATTATTCTAAAAAGTAGAAAGTCCCCAGACAATATTATGGACACATCATTTGTACAATTACATTCCTTCAATTAATTGGCAGGTAACGTCACAGGCATGACTAGTTACTTTTTCTAAAGTAAAAGTCAACATATTATTTCATAAACATGCATTTTCTAGTATGAATTATTGCTTTAATTAATTTTTATGGTAAGAGCTTTTCCAAACCAATAGAGAAATGTCAATGTCACTTATGATCTCATTACACACATTCATGCATGTACTATATTATATACACATATTACAAATATAAAGTTCCAATATATTCTGAATATTATATACATACATATATATNTTCATGTTCTTTTAGGCAAAAAATATTAGTTGCAAGGGTTTCATAATTATTCTTAATATGTCATTTTTGTTAGTTATGCTGAGTTTAACATGTGTTGTCTTTTTATAGCAACGGGAATTTATGGTTTGAAAAGTTATTTTTAAAAATTTTAATCTACAATATAATGAAATTCATAGTGGTCAAATGTATGTAATGTAGCCTGTCTCAGCGAATAAAAACTTGTGTGGGCTAACCAACAATCTCATCTAGTGTAGTTATTGTTCTTTTCGTCTATATATTATTATCATTGACATACAAGGAATTACGTCTATACTTGAAATGGTAAGTGAACGCATATGTATCTATGTTCGAAATTAATAACGTGTAGAGTTTTGCTAGTGGCTTTCACCAATATGGTGTTGAGATATATACGTACATTTACATGCCTCTTTTTAAAAATTCATTGAGAAACTTAATACAATATATCTGTTGTTTCGCTTTTTCAGATTCTAGATTAACTTGATCAGTATTTAAAATTAATAAAATGGAATTAAAAATAGAAAAGGAATTATATAGAGAAACGAGAAAAAAAAAAAGCAAAATGACAGTGGTAATTAAGGAATGACAACAACAGGTGAATGAAGCGACGCTTAATAAATCCCATGCACACGTCCCTTTCTTCCTCCATTGGAAACTGTGAATTCTTTATTTATTTTTGAATTTTTTTACACGAGGGTTATGTGTGAATTCTTTACCAAACCATTTTACTTTTTCACTTTAATATTTTGACCTTCATCGTTTCTAAACTTACAAATACATTACATGTGTACATACCACCGTTCACGTGCAACCCTAAGGCCTTTTTTATCAACATGAAACTCCAAAGCCTAAGGTTCTTAAAATCTAGGCATAGTCCCTTGTTCAAACTACACCTTACTCCTTAGATTTCAAATTTTGACATAAAACCAAGTTTCATTGTTATGGTTTTAAATCCGTGAAAATGCTAATTTCAAGACATGAAACTAAGTTTTCATGTAATAATATGTATTATTCCGACTATATAAACTATATTTCAATTCATTGGAAATCATGTTTGTATTTGTTGGATCAAATGGGAAATTTTGCTTAAACTGTTTTGGTGTCAATCTTGTTTTTATGTGACCACAAGGCACAATGTCATCTTATAGGTACAACGGAATAACATGATTAACGTCTACGTTTTCTAGTAAAGGTGAGACCGAATGGTCAGGGTCAAGGTCAACCATATTGCTATATACGCCCTATCAAAAAAATTTAGGATGTTGACAATTTAGATTAATAATAACTTTTCACTTAATTAAGATCTTGTGTAGCTTATTATCAAACAATGTCGTGTTACTAAAAGTGGTCCAATATTTTACTAGTTATCAGCTTATTTTATATAATCAATGCATTTATTAAAATCACCATTTTTTTTTGTTTTACCGGTGTGAATGGTCACTACAACTCACTTATATAGTATATCACTATTAAAAACCTAATTACTGTATATTTTATTTATATTACCGAAAGGAGAATTTTTATATAATACTCTATAGATCTAATTTTTCGTCACGGCTCTGTATTGGTTACTTAAACAGAAACTAATTAATACATAATAGACCAATGTATATACGATACTATCCACCTCTAATAACAAATTTAATTATAATATTTAACCTAAATCATTAATAGAAGACGACCTAGAGAGTTTGTTGTTTTTACATTCTAATATATATAATATCTCCTTTACCTTCTCTCTCTATATCTTTATTTTTTTGTGGTATATAATACACCCAACAATCAAGAAGATCAGATCATGGTGGGTTTTTTTATTTTCTCCTTATCAAGAATCCTTTGATCAGTCAAATACCCATCAATCAATCAAATCCCCAAACACTCCCAAATAAAGATCAGCTTCCAGTCTTTTTTTTTTCTAACAAAACAGGTATGTCTATGTCTTCCTCTTCTTCAGATGTTTTTTCACCGGACAACCTCTCTCCTTCCGACCATCTCTGCTATGTCCAATGCAACTTTTGTGGAACCCTACTCGCGGTAAATAATAATCTCTCTTCTATAATTTCTCTTTTTCTCTCCTAATTTTATCTTCTTGATCTATATATAATTAATTAGGGGTTTTGATTTCACTGTTTCCTTTGCTGTTTTTATAGGTTAGTGTTCCTTACACAAGCTTGTATAAGACTGTAACTGTCCGATGTGGTTGCTGTACCAATCTTCTCTCGGTGAACATGAGAACTCATGTCCTCCCAGCTTCATCTCAGCTTCAGCTCCAGCTCGGTCCTCACTCTTACTACAATACCCAGAATATTCTGGTAGTTAACAACAATTTATATACATCATATACTATTATAGGGTCTCTAGGTTTAAAAATATATATATATATATATATATATATCTCAATCCTCGAGTATATATATGAAATTGCAGGAGGAGCTGAGAGATGCACCATCAAACATGAATATGATGATGATGAATCAACATCCTAATATGAATGATATACCATCTTTCATTGATCTCAACCAACAACGTGAGATCCCTAAAGCACCACCTGTTAACCGCCGTAAGATACTCTATTTCATTCTCATTTTCTAAAGATTTTCAACTTCTTTGCTAAACATATATTTATAATTTGGCTGAGGTATGAATTGCCAGATAGACATGCGCATATAGTGTTTTTTATTTACCAATCACTGGATCTTATTCAAACCCTAGATCCATTTGTATTACGCATAGAAGGAGGTTTCATTCTTAAGAGTTAGTTCTTGTATATATTGATTGTCTATATATCGTGGATTGCTTTTAGCGGTTATAAAAATTAAAATTGTGACGATAAAAGTAAAGGTGAGGTTGATTCATGGATCCCCCGGAAATCTAGAGAGATAGAATCTAAGTAACATGTTAGAAGATGTGTTTGTCTTTTAAAAAAATGATGAAGTGATGATGAGTTCGAGAGAGAAAGTGAATGTGTGAGAGAGAGAGAGAGAGAAAAAGACAATGAAAGTAGTTTTAATGAGTGTTTGTCTCTTTCTGTCTGAGTTTTTGTTTTTTCGCTTTGTTTTTGCCATTGCCAGCTCCAGAGAAAAGACAGAGAGTCCCATCCGCATATAACCGATTCATCAAGTGAGTTTTATTTATATTTTATAATCATATATTCATCATTCATGTTCTAACGTAATCGTATATCTAACATTAATGTAATTCCTTGTCACGTCTATCGTTTAGGGAAGAGATCCAACGTATCAAAGCTGGTAACCCTGATATAAGCCACAGAGAAGCCTTTAGTGCTGCTGCCAAGAATGTAAGAACCTAATTTTATACATCCCAAAGGGAATAGTAATAAAAATAATTATTATTATAACCAAAACATTCCATACTTTTAGTGTTATAGAGTTAAGTATTATATATCTAGCTAGTTCAATATTTTTATTTTTTTATGAAAAACGATAAAGGTTAGTTGAATATCTAAAAAATCAAAGTTATCTATCACTAGGGTTATTTATTTCCCTTAGTAGAGAAATCGAGTTAGTACTAACATCACAACTTGGTTTGGATTGCTGGCGGAAACTAGGGTTTAATTCCTCTATGTGTATGTACTTGCATCAGATATTTTGGAAAACATATATAGCTTATATTTAATTAGGAGTAAAGAATTTTGTCGGGTTATAACACAAGTTGATAAGTGTCTTGTACATATGTTGTTTATGTGTAATATAGTGGGCCCACTTCCCCCACATACACTTGGGGCTTGTACCTGACAATCAACCCGTGAAGAAAACCAACATGCCCCAACAGGTAAACCCTAATCTGTCGACATACCTTACATCTTTGTGTATATAAATTTACATTTTCAATTGGTTTTGATCATGGTGTATAGGATGGAGATGATAACATGGTGATGAAAGAAGGGTTCTATGCTCCTTTGGCTAACGTTGGTGTCACTCCTTATTAAAAGATAAACACAATCGACAAGTATGTTATAAATTGAAATCCGAATTTATAGGGTTTATAATGTCCAAAATCTGAGTTTCCTTTTATTTCTTGAACTTATCATATATATGATGCATGCGTTTTTTTTCTGTTGTTGTAATCAAAATCTTGCTAGTAATGGTGTTTATTATGTTAATTTTAAGTTTTTTTCTGTATCATTAATTAATTTATCTGAATATTTCACTCAACGCAGAATTTTAAAATTTAATTATCAGTACAAATTATTATCTTTTATTGATTTATCAACCATCGATCGCCACATTTAAAAGAAGTTATATTTGTCATTCGAAGGCTTTTTAGTGCATGTAGTGTGGTGTAAATATTTCTCAAAGCATATCTGATTTTGAGATAGTTTTATCATAATAATTGTATTTTTATCACTTGCATATCTTAATATCTTAATCATAACATATCTCTATCATGTTTTTAAAATATCGGTTTAGAGTTGCATTTTTGTTTCAAATAAATATTATTTACATTAGAGTTTCAAAACCAATTTATTATTTTAAATGACTTTATAGACCCAAATTTATGAGGTCAACAGATAATATGTTAACAGGCCTACTAGAAATCGGCCCATTAAAATTATTGACGAATTCCACTGTGAGGAATTGGTGGGCATGGAAAGAAAAATCAAGAACCGATGATTAAAATCTCTTAAGCACCACATCTCGAAATCTGCCAGCGGGATTTGCTTCTCAGAACTGTTTTCTTCCGACAACCTGTAAACTTCTCAAAACTACACATCTAGCTTGCTTTTGCAACTTCAGGCCATCCCATTGATTAGACTAATTTTGTAACAATTTTTAAAATATATTCAAAAAGAAAAGGGGAGACAAGATTTTTGTCTTGTATTATTGTGAAATGACTTGTTTGCTTGTGAATGTACAAGAGTTTGGTTTTGTATTTAATTTGGTCTACTTTATTTCATATCCAAAAACAATCCACATGGGATAAGCATATAATAAATCTCTTGGATTTGACTAGTGGTCCTTCAAAATTATAATTTTGGTTGTATATATTGATGTGATATCAAACTTGTAATTTTTCTAAAATTGTATTTATTTATATGATGGAAGATAATATTTGAATATTAGTCATATACATTTTAACACGTAGTAGTGACAAACATTTAAGAAATTTACAACATTAAACAAACAAACTATACACACAACAAATAGAAAGACGAGAAGCATTAAAACGCTGTCATTTAGTAGAATGAAGAAGCACCAAATGTGTTTTCGCCACTGTAAGTGATATAAAGAAAACCATCTTCGTCTTTCTTATCCTCGTAAATGCTTGACATAAGCTCTCCAGTAGGAGGAAGAACATTGTCAACGAAAATGAAGATAGCTTTCTCTGCACTTAGTTTTATTCTCTTCCGAATCACATATACAAATTGACCAACTGTTAAATCTGATGGCACAAGGTATCTGCATTCATTTATCAAATAACTTAATACAAAGTCTTCTTCAACATTGAACATGATCAAAGATGCTTACTTATTCTTGTCTATGTTTGGGATGTCACTTTTCTCAGCCTTTTCCACAATCACCTGAAAAAAAATTACAGAAATCAGACAAGAAGAGTTACATGTACATGTTGTGTAATAAATCAGAAATAATCAAAGGATTCAACTAGCTTACAGGAATACGTTCAGGATATTTCTCTCTGATCCTTGAAGCTTCAGCTTTTCTCTTTTCTGAAAATTAAAAAAAATCAGATCACAGAATTGAATCAATCAAGAAGAAAATAAAAAAAAGACTAACCGAAATCGTTATCAATCTTGAAGCTGCTTCCTTTATTCATCTTTCTTTCTCAGAATCTAATACAAACACAAAGATTGTTTACACAAAGCTCTAATTTTTTCAGCACCCAATTCTAAAACAGAGAGAGAGAGGATTATATCAATTGAGAACTCTTGTCTTGGATAAGGATAAAACTATGGAAGAAGAAGAAGAAGACGACTTGATAAGAGAGAGATTGTTACAAAACGTAACCGTTTTCGTCTATGATTGGATAACGTTAACTGCGGTGGTCAAACCTCTCTATATAGATTATGTGCTGACCTGTTGAGTTGTTAGACACGTCAGCATACCCTTGTTCTCCAAACCAAATTATTCTATTAATTGTTTTATAATTAGAATTTTTCTTTTTGTTGAGCCTCTATATTACTATTACGTAATATAATACCAAAATATTTTAATTTATTTTATAAAAAAATTAGTTTATTTTAGTTCTTCTTCTTCTTACTTACACTATTCTTTTTAGTGGATCGCACGTCTGGATTAGCTTTTTCCTTGCGAATATTGAATTTTTTTTTTCTTAATTTTATTTATTTTGTTAACCTAAACAAGATAATTCAACAATTAGTGTGCTTTAATGGGCTGTGTTAAGTAGTAAATGGGCCTACTGTATGTCTACGATCAACAAAATGTCCCGAGTCTAATTAAGAACATAAGTACAAAAATATATTTCAAAACCTCGAAAACTTCGTTAATAATAGTGATGTTAAGGGACAAACTCAATTTTGACAAATGATAAGTATAATACGAGCACTTCATCATAACCAAATGATTAGTGAGAATACAAATGTGTAATACTGCATAATTTTATCTATACCTAGATTTTAGCAACAATAATGAAGTTTTAATAAAGTCGACAAAAAATGGTTTTAAGTAATAAAATAGATGATTATCTTCTTGTGTTGCGTTGGTCATCGTCTTAACAAAAGAGACATAAGATTATAATCATTATTTTATTAATAAATTGTAATGTAATAATTAAAAATGTACTCTAAATAATTTTCTATATTTTATTAAAAAAGTAATGATTAAAAATAATATAGCTAAATTATTAATTATTGTTTTTAATTTGTGTAAACTCATATTTAATGTTATATATATTTGAATATCTACACAAGTGGCACGTTAGTGGTGTTCCTTCTTTAGCTAGTCAATAGTCATCAACCCTAAAGACTGAATAAGCAAGTTGGTAATTTCAAATTTGTGATCTGAAAATAACCAAAAGGGTAAGAAAATAATTGCAATACACATTTCGTTTTAAGACAAGAGTTACAATAGTGGTAGTAAACTCACATGGATTTGTCTTTGGGAAACAAACCATGTCTCTCGTATTGACTTGCTAAAATAATATTGCATTTACTAATATATTATTTTACTGGTTTAAATTAAAATTATGGTTCACTCAAGGCAGTATTATGTCGTCTTAACATCCATATACAAGAAACCAAATTTATTGAATTAAAAATTCCAGTTGTACAGCTCTCTATTAGGGTTTCATTTACTTCATACGATGGTTTTAATCAATTGTTTTATGTATATAAATCCTGAGTTTAGTAACCAACTAACAACTTCATTAATGGTAATGCTATTATTATATTATGTTGTGTGCTATCGTTGTATAGTGTGTAGCTATGGAATAAACAAATATGTTAGCGTGATCCATGTTATGTCATCGAGGTGTTTCATTGCCACGAATTTTCTTAGAAATTGTGAATAAACATATTGGGACCGTGCGACTAAAGTTGAGTTGTGTTGGCAAGAAATAAAGTTATTTTAGAAATATGTTTGGTTTCCAACACATTTGTTTAGTGTTTTGATACTGTATACCTACTACGAAATTTTGTTTTAAAAACAATTTTTAGAGTGAAAATTTTGAACATAGCATTGTCATTTTCATTGACCAAAATTAATATATCAAATAATCACTTTAATAATATATCCCACATAATTAAGAACCGATGGATCTCAGCCGTAGGAAGATTTTGTTTCGATGTTTTCAAATATTTTTTTAAAGAAAAAGCTACACAGAGCACTGGTCCGTCAGATTCAGTTTCGAAAACCAGGCCCAAAGCCACCTGCCAGAGCTGTTTCCCATATATTTACCATATTAACCCTCTCATTTTGAATGCTTCTTCGATTCTTAAGGATAGGATTGGGAATTCAGGTGGTAAATATATAGTAATGAACAATCAGCGTCAGTTTCGTCTTTTTGCACTGTTTCCTCGGCATATGTAAGATTTTTTTAAGCACTGTTTCAGATTAATCATGTTTTTTTCTTTCTTTCATTAGTTTAGAGAAAGTATTCAAATACTAAGTACGTGAAAACGGGAAAGCATTTGAATTTAGAGGTGGAAATTTGTATTATAAGTAGATATAATTTAGCGCGTATATAAACTATACAATAAATAACTATTGCAACTAGATTTATATAAATATTAGCTAAAGAAGCAACATTGACTTAGAAAGCTTACGAGTAAAATTCAAGACAAAACAATAACATGGGAGAGTATAGTCACGCGCCGGATTTGCGAAGAGAGTTAATAATACAATGATGACACGAGAACACGATACATATGTAGATAAGTAAATCTACAGACACAAGCCACACATAGAGGACAAATAATAATTCCTTATTACAAAAACAAATGATTTGGACAGAGAGAGAGAAAAAGCATTGATGAAGAACACTTTTTATATATTGCACGCATCCATATAACAGCATCAGAGCCAAAAGAAAAAAAAATTAGGGGTGGCGCAAATTACAAGTTTTGAGCTCTGCATGTGTTTCTTTCTTCCGTACATTAAACCTCTGCACATTAACTTGCTGCTTTTGTTGTCTTTCTGTTGTGAGATCTCTCTATTGTTGTGTGTTGAGGCGATGCCCTTATCTTTTGACAGATTTCAAGGGAAAGGGGTGTTTGGTTTATCTTCTTCTTCTTCAGATTCTCAGAAACTTTGTTTTAATCAACACAATATCGGAGAAGAAGACGTTAAACAAGAAATAGATCTTGGTTATGTTGTCAGTTTTAGTTTACCGGAGCCGACGTCTGTTCTCGAAGCTTTAAGAAGTCCTAGTCCTCTTGCTTCTTATTCTTCAACCACCACTACACTGTCTTCTTCTCACGGTGGTGGTACCACCTTTACCGCCGGTGATGATATTAAATGTAGTCTGATGGGTTTAGATGATCTTGATGGTGTTCTCTCTGCTGCTTCTCCTACTTGTCAAGAACAGAGTATTCTCAGATTAATCATGGAACCGGGTTCTGGATTTGGTGTTTTAGACCCCGGTTTTGGATTCGGGTCCGGTTCTGGCTCTGTGAGTGATCATTCGAATCCTTTGTTATCTTGTAGCTTCCCTTTTCAAGAGATTTCGAATCCAGCTGAAACGTTGATTAATCCGAATCCAAATCACTGTTTCTTCTCTGCTAATCCTCCTCTTCATTCTCCTCCGGCTAAACGGTTTAATTCGGGTTCTCATCAACCGGTTTTCCCTTTCTCGGATCCGGATCCGGGTCTTGTTCTTCGTCAACAACAGTTTCAGTTTCCTCAAGTATCGTCTTCGTCTGCAGCGGCGGCTNGCAAGGGATATTGGCGCGGCTCAATCACCATATCAACAGTAATTATAACAACAATAAGTCTCCGTTTCAACGAGTGGCTTCTCACATCGCTGAAGCTCTCCTTTCACTTATTCACGATGCATCACCACCGTTAATCACACCGGAGAACCTGATTCTTCGAATTGCCGCTTACAGATCCTTCTCCGAAACCTCTCCGTTTCTCCAATTCGTTAATTTCACTTCGAATCAATCGATTCTCGAATCCTGCAACGAATTAGAGTTTGATAGGATTCACATTATTGATTTTGATGTCGGGTACGGAGGACAATGGTCTTCTCTAATGCAAGAACTTGCTTCTGGAGTAAGAAAAAGAAACAGAGCATCGTCACTTAAATTAACAGTCTTTGCTCCTCCTCCGTCCACGGTCTCCGACGAATTCGAACTCCGATTCACAGAGGATAATCTCAAAACTTTCGCCGGAGAAGTCAACATTCCGTTTGAAATCGAGCTATTAAGTCTAGAGCTTCTTCTAAACCCAGCTTATTGGCCACTCTCTCTCCGTTCTTCGGAAAAAGAAGCAATCGCAGTGAATCTCCCAATTAGCTCCGTCGTCTCCGGCTACCTTCCGTTAATCCTCCGTTTCATTAAACAAGTATCTCCAAACGTCGTCGTTTGCTCAGACAGAGGATGTGACCGTAGCGACGCGCCGTTTCCAAACGCAGTAATCCACGCGCTTCAGTACCACACCACTCTGCTCGAGTCTCTCGACTCTAATCAAAACCAAGACAATTCGAATATCGAGAGGTTTTGGGTACAACCTTCGATTGAGAAACTGTTAATGAAACGACATCGTTGGATTGAAAGATCTCCGCCTTGGAGAAGCTTGTTTACACAATGTGGGTTTTGTCCGGCAAGTTTGAGTCAAACGGCAGAAGCTCAAGCGGAGTATTTGATGCAGAGGAATCCGGTGAAAGGGTTTCACGTTGAGAAAAGACAGTCTTCACTTGTCATGTGTTGGCAAAGGAAAGAACTTGTTACTGTCTCTGCTTGGAAATGTTAGAAATCAAATCTCTTTAAAATTTTTATGTTTTAAGATTTTAATGGTGTTATGTTGTTCAATGGTGTTCTTAGTTTGACTTTGGTGTTTTAAATTTTAAGGAGTAAGAATATATAATCAAAAATCTCCTTTTATTAGATTTTATTTTGTTTATCTAAATCTCTTATCCAAAATTAGAAATTGCAAAAGATTCATATAACAATGTATCAATCAGAAAACACTTATATATTACAATTAGTATGGAGATAGTTAAAAATACTCAAGGTACATGCAAGATAACATAGTTCTATGAACTACTTGTATTTAAATTTTTTACAGCCAAAAAGTAAAGCTAATTGATTTGTTTTTTTGGAGCTTCCAATGTTGTTGAATGTTTATTTAATCATTTCTTTTCCCTAACGTATTTTTTATATAACATTTTTGGCCAAAAAAGTTTGGTTTTCTGTGACAGAAAAGGTTAATATATTCATAAGCTTTAAGCTTTAAAATATATACATGTTCATTATTGTCATACGACTTTTGTTTTGAAATCACATGGTTCTAAAGTCATTGGTGCTTGATTGTATTATATAATCAGGTTAGGTTATATAGTAATACTTATATTCAATGCCAACATACATTGGACAGTCTTGATTTATAAACAACCACTTTATTAAACTAATACCGATATAGTTTTGTGACGTCGGTCTCGAATTGTTTTTAATATTTTAGATGATTAGATCTATGTCTAAATCCACTAGCATCTTACCTAACGATTAAAACACTCGATAAAAGGGTTTTATTTGCATGCGTTAATCTGATAACACTTGACATTCTTAAATTTGTTTTTGTTAATATTGGGTTATATGTTTTATTGGATTAATAAAAAATTGAAATCATGAAAGACCTTTACAAAGTTAAAAACTAAAAAGGTTTGGTTACGACACATCTAGTAGCGGATCGAGGCATGCATGTTACTTTTTTGTATGAAATGTTTTTTGTTTTGGGTTGTCTAATTTCAATATAAAAAGAAGCATCAGCTTTACTTATAATAATAATAACTTTAAAACTAAAAAGGCATATACGTCATCAGTAAGATATGAGATTTTAAACTAGAAAAAATATGATAACGTAAATGAACATGGAACCAAACCGACAACAAACACTTTTGTCTTCATGACTGCCAAATAAAGTTTCATAATTTTACTTTAGTAATCAATTAAGATACACCGGTTCATGCATACCTGCGTACGTGCTTACAAATCTATAGTTATTTTTACTTTGATTTATAAAGTCTGCTTGGAAACGACGCATTCTCTAGCAACCCCAAATAATTTTAGTCCTCTTTTTAGATTTTTATAAGAAATATTAAAAAAGGTTTTCTGGATGTGTTTACATCACCATCTAAATATTTGCAATTCGTCACTTATAGATAACTTTAGGGTAATTAAACTTTATTAGTTAGTTAATTATCATACATTGTCATTAGAATAAAGAATTCCTAAGAAGCTTTTACTTTATTATAAAACGATAAAATTTGATAAACTCATGTATAATGTTAGTAATTAAAAGTTGATCTCAATTCGGATGTATTAAAGAAAGAAACATAGAAATGTTAAAACAAATATTGAACTGGAGTCATACAAAAGAGATAACATACTTATTGTTATTAGGATCAAAATAGAGTCAAGTCCTCGAGACCAAATTATATCTATCGTCCCTCAGGACGAATCTTGAGGCATAATGTGAGTAAAAAAGACATATCCACAAATGAAAGCAGTGTCATAGTCAACTCTACAAAACAAAACAAAACAAAAGTGACAAGAGATAGATTCAACAATGAGAAAAAGAAAACAGAGTCCAAAAACATCAAACTAAATAAGACAGACAAGAGATTACCAAGAATTTCACAAAAAATTCGTGTATTTAAGTCACCTAAAATAAAATAAAAAATTCGCTCACTAGCCACGAACTAATGAAAGGATCACTTTTTGATAAAATCATACCATAACAAAACTAAATTATTTGGACTGGTTTTATTTTGGATTGTAAACTAGAGACTAACATTTGACAAGAAGTCTTCTGTAAGTACAATTCGTGTCAGAGGTAATGATCTATTGTTATTGCTGTAAAATATATAGATTGGGATATCATTAAAATTAAATGGTTTTAAGTACATATAATATACATTACAAAGAGTGAAAATATTGGTAAATTTGGGTTTGATTTCTCTGTTTTTATTTTTTCCCAAAACACATACTATTTAAAATTGGAAAAGTTTGTATAAAATTAGTCAGAACTTTTTTAAATTATTTTAAAATATTTAAATGAATTTAATTTTGAATATTACAACAACTGATAAAAAATAAACTTCTTTATACATTTCTGAGTAGCTAGTTTCTCTGTCATTCTTCAAACATAACTCCAATGCTTCTCATCCTTCTCTTCGTCCTTCCATCTATCTTTTCCTTCATGGTAGAGTAATTAAAATTTACAAATTTTTAAATTTTGAGTTATAAATTAGAAAATTAAAATATTTTTATTAAAAAAATAACTATAAAATAAGTATTAAATTCATATGTTAACATATCGAAATCGAATATCTCTAATGGACCAAATAATATTTTAATCTATAAAGTTATTTTAACATATTATTATATATAAAAATATAAAACAAATATAATATAATATATTATAAAAAATAAAAAAATATTAGTTGATAATAATATTAATCCGTAAACAATATTCTGTCCGAATGGCTGATTAACCCTTAGTATATAAGATGTTCCCTATATGTAACTTTCAATTTTATTGAATTTTGTGAGTTAAATAATATTTTGTATTTTTTTATTAACAGATTTTTTAATATATACATATATATGAAAAGATATTTTTAAGTAAAACAATTTTTTAGTTTCAGCAAATATTATTTTCTATTCTAAAACAGATTGAATATCATTTATGAATACGATATTGAAAATATTACAACCGTTGTTAAATGATTTATTTTTAAAAAATTTAGCCTTCTACAATGTTTAATATATGTCTTTTTCAATAGACATTACTTTTTCATATACAATTTTGAAAACCTATTATTTTAGATGACACGTTTTGCTCTCCTCATTTGGGCGTATGAGTATAAATATAAATTTGTTGTTTTATATATATATATATATGCAGACTGATATTTGCATTAGGTGAGTCTTAAAAAGAAACTATATTTTTGTTTTTTCCTTTTATTTGTTTGTACAATAAATCTTGTGGACCTTTTTTTTTTTTTTTTTTCTGTTTGTATTTTTCTTACAGCTGTTTATCTTTAATTAGTTTTTATTAAGATGAACCATATTTTTTGTCAAAGTTAAAGAATTTTAGTTTATAGTTTATTGTATATCAAATATAAGTATTTTCACATATATGTGACTCTTGAAGGAAACAAAAGCTCCATATAACTGAAAGTAGCCATGGTTTTTGGTACTGATTAATCGGTCAGATCAAAACCAAAATATTAAATAAACCGATGTAACACTGATAAACCGGATGCACATGAATAATTAAAAGCTTCAATCAATGACTAATATTGAGAGAGAGAGAGAGTATCATGTTTCTATTTTAGAATGTGCTACTGCTAAAACTTATCTAAAATAGATAAGTAAATCTACTTATAGCACGTGTGTAAATAAGGTAAGAATGTCACGTGTTTTCGAAAACTATTCTCTATTTGTTCTTAAAGTGATCCCCACTCTTTCATGTCATTTTCACATTTCGTAAACTCTTGAAAAATAAAAGTTATAACACTTCATATAACTAAGCCAATCAGTTGTTTATGGCTAGGAGATCATAGCCATATATACGAGTGACACAACCTTCGTCAAACTTGTCACCAAGAAAAGGTAATCGCTGTTCTCAGATCTCACCTCTGTCGTGTATAAACAAGAAACTAAACCAAAGTTGTTTAGTTCAACGAACTTTGAGGACAACCTTGTTAGGAGATTATAGCCACACCACTGCCATCGAACTTGTCACCGAGTAAGGTAATCGCTGATCCCAGAAAACTAGTGGAGAGAGAGAGTCACGTTTCTATAAAAAGATTGCAATAATTTAGTTTAAAATATGAATTCTTAAACCCTTAACCGGAAAGACTGAGAGAGAGAGTTTACCTACAATACATATTAATGTATTCTTACAAATATGCTTTTTATAATTAAATATTTTATTATATATATTATTATTACACATCCCTTACAAACACAAGTGATTCAAAACTTCAACATCTAAATTTGTCTATCACATTTTTTATAGATTAAACTGATCTCGAGTTCTTCTATCGAGATTAAACTGATCATCAAGGATAAAGCAAGAGGATGACAACTGAGGTACGTAATGGTAGTTTTCTAAAATAGAAAGAAAGCTTCAAAATAATTCTACATTACAAGATCTATTTACTTTATTTTAAGTATCAGATTATATATGAGAGTAATAATTGTTATAATTGCTGTAGATGTTTCCCCGAGAGGTTATGATGATTCTTCGTCTCTTCTTACTTTTTGGAGTCATCACCTTGGCCCATTCCGTCACCACTCAGGTTCTCTATTGAATAAATAAATTAAGGCTTATTTAGGATTTTAGTTTTTCAAATTCATTATTGAAATTTTATCATTTTATTTGAGATATCAACTGAGGAAAAAAAACATATTACTGTATATGGAATTATAATAAAAACCAAGAAATTAACAATCCTCTCTAGTAAAATTGAACCTCAAACAATTTACTTTTTTTTAATATACATATATGGGTTAAATTATATACTAATTATATTTTTGACATCTATATTTGCAGATTTTTGATACACATGGTGATATTGTCGATTGTGTCGACAAGTATAAACAACCATCTTTTCAGCATCCTTTATTAAAATATCACAAGCTACAGGTTAATTTGTTTATTTATTTTCTGCTAATAATCATATATCTTAGTTTGATTGTTAATAACTTTTTAAAATAAAACCCTAAAAGTTTGTTTGACACTAATAAGTTGATGTTTCTTTTGTAGGAATCGCCTTCTGAGATTCCTAGTGTGACTGCACCTACAAAAAAAAGTCAATGGCCAACATCAGAGGCACATGTGAGTACGGCCAAATGTCCCCAAGGCACAGTGCCCATGCAAAACACAACGGGGTTGGATCGTCTGGCAAAACCACAAACGGGCAACCGCAAAATTTTTAAACACGAGGTATATATGTTTTGCTCGTTATTACTTTCCGATCGAGTTTATGTCTTTATCTTGTTTTATCTTGTTGTGTTTTGCTTGCTATATTGTTATGTCCAATCAAACTCATATTATATATTATGTAAAATGTTGAGTATTAATGAAGATTATTGTTGTTGACAAAAACATCCTTATAGTTGAAATTATGTAGAATTATTAGTGAATTACAAACTAAACAAAAAGTTAAATTATTGTTTATTAGAGATAACTAATGTTCTGGTTTTATTGTGTCAATCATTATTAAGTATTAACAGTTTGTTTAATTTATATACATCATAAACAGTATGCAGCAGTGAGCACACATGGCCTAGAAAAACTCTATGGGACCAGAGCCATAGTCAATGTGTGGAAGCCCCGGCTTGAAACCAGGGAGGAGATGAGTATATCACAACTATGGATAGCCTCTGGAGAATATAAGAAACATGATCTCAATACAATAGAAGTTGGATGGCAGGTGAATTATTTAGTCTTTAGTTTTCTCATTATTTAGTTTAGTAATATATACGTGACTGATACAATTAATAATTTTATTATTTAGGTATGCCCCAGATTATACCATGACAACCACCCTAGACTCTTCGTTTTTTGGACTGTAAGTCTGTTTCTTTTATTTCTTTATATTTTTCTTACAGTTCCAAACACAAATCATTGTTTTTTTTTGGTTAAAGATAAAATGGAGTATTGTTATTTTAACTTTAGGTTAAGAAAACAAGATTATTAACAAAATAAATAAACTATAAATAGATATTTAAATTGAGTGAATTTTCATATTGACTGTATTTTACCGTAGGATTTATATAATATTAATCTTATTTTTGTGTGTATATATATAACAATTATAATACATACTTTAGTTCGTAACAACTTTTCATCCAATATATACCATTTCAAGTTTTTCCATCTATATTTGAAATAAAAATAAGAATCAAAATCAACCATATTTTGTATTCGAAATTTAGTCTTAGTTAGAATCCATGATTCAACATAATTGTAGTCACTATTTAAAGTAAATTAAAAACAACATGATACAATCTTACTGGTTGATTTTTAAAGTTTTAGTTTCTCTCAAGATTGTATCATGTTGTTTTTAATTTAAAGTAAATTATTATATATATGCACAAATATAATAATTTGTCTTACACTAAAAATGCATTAGGTACTTACGTTGAAATATTTTAACCTTTAAATTAATTATTAAAAGTAATCGTTTTTGAAAAACAAATAACATGTTATTGGTTTACATACATCCTTCTTTAGTATTGAAAATAAAGAATTTTAAACATTTAATATTTATTTTACTTCTTTTAAACTATTCGACTTAATCTATAAAAAAAACTGGTTTCTAATGATTCTAATATATAATAATGATATTGATAATTTTTTTAGAGTGATGCATACCTAACAACTGCAAGCTATAACCTTCGAAGACCTGGTTTTATACAAACCAACAATGAAATTGTTCTAGGAGGTGCTATATCTCCAATATCTAGCTACGGAAGTAATCAGTTCGAAATTACTATTCTCGTTTGGAAGGTTAGTTTTTCTTTACTTTCGTTTACTAAGTTTTAATTTAATTTCAATTTAAAATATATATCAGTTTTTAATTATATAAATTTAAAAAAATATAGGATCGCAAAAGCGGCAACTGGTGGTTAAGTCTAGGACCCGATAATTTAGTAGTAGGATATTGGCCGAATGAATTATTTACTACTTTAGCTGACCATGCAAAGGAATTAGCTTGGGGAGGTGAAATTGTGGACTCCCACATATTTGGGAGACACACCAAAACTCAGATGGGATCCGGTCATTTTTCTGAAGAAGGTTTTGGAAAAGCCAGTTATTTCAGGAACATAGAAAGAGTAGATTATACCAACACTTTGCAACCTATACAAAAGTTAACTACAGAAGAAAATGGTATATATTATAACACGAAGATATCGCATACACATGAATGGGGGACTTATATATTTTATGGAGGGCCAGGATTTGACCATATGCATTCAGGGCTTGTTTCTCTAAAATTGAGTTTGTTTTTTATTTGTTTAGGTTTTTGTTTTAGTTTATTAGTTATTAATTAGTATATTTTCTTATTTTATTTTATGTAGAAACTTTGTTTATGACAACCATTTTATTAATAAATATTTCGAAGGTTCCCACAAGGTATTCACCAAAAATAAATGTTATAGATTATGCGTTTAATTACATCAATTGAATAACATGAGATTCTGAAAGATATATATAAAAAGATTGTTGATCCAATACTAAAATTCATGATAAAATATGTTTTATTTCATTATCAAGAAACTGAAACCAACAATAAATTAAAAACTTCACTTATAAAGTTTGATAATAGAAATGCATAATTCATCAATCACTTATATATAGATGCAACAACATGTTGGAGGATTTCCAATACATTTTCCACTCCGGTAAATAACTTTCTCCTGATGAACACAGTCATGGAAGCATGCATGATCATCTAATGTAATATCATCACATTTAAATATGCATTCTCCATATTTTGTTGCCTTTATCACTGCACCTATATTAATTTTAGATTAGAAAAATAATCTGAATTGCTCTGAAAATAATTAAAAATCGTTGAGAATAAGAAATAAATATTTTTCTTTTCAAAAAAACATACCTGATTCTGCCAAAACATTGTTACAAGAAAACGAAAATGTCAATATTATTGTAAGACAAACAATTATTGTGGTTTTTGTGATACCCATTGTAAATGATCTTCTCTGGTTTTTTCAGTTTCTTGTGAAGAGTCTAATTTATAGGAGACTATTTTTTGTAACGTCTCAGTAATTTTCTACTATGATTTTGCTTTACATTAATTGTTTTTTTTTTTCTGGTCAACATGTTAAACTCAGTCAATTTGACTGCAAGACCTTTAGGGAAAAAAATAATGTGGAATTTGACTAAATTAAAATTGGTTCTGTATAATTTATTATATATTTGATTATTTTAATTAAATTTGACTATACAATAAATGTGAGCATATCAGAAGAAGAAGAAGTAAATATTGTAATACTAATATTTACACTTTCCTATACTTGAAATATGAATAACTTATCTAAAACGTATTTGTTGTACATAATAAAAATAAAATCTATAAACTGCTCATTTGTTATTCAATTCTTTTAATAAAATCTATTAAAAGAATTGAATAGTACATTTTTACCAAATAATATAAACAATGGTCTTATTTTTAGAATTCGAAATGGGATCAAGATTATTAAATTGTTTGGACCAATAAACTAATACAAGTTAAATAACTTATCAAATAAAAAGAATTTGAAAGAGAATATGTGATGGCAGATTGATAAGTGAAATATATTTATTATTGCTTCATATTACAAGCCTTGTTTTATTACAGTTGCCAAGAACTAAATGTAATAAAACTATATAATCTGACAAGTAAAAATCTAGTGAAAGTTAACGAGAGAGCGATAACTTGCGTTTGGTTTCCAATTAGCAGGAATAACAGCTTGAGCAACTATGACTTTACGTGACTCGCCTGAAGTAAGTCTAATGTTAAATGGACCTCTTAAAGGACCACCGGAATTAACCTTCCATACGGCGGATCTCATTTCTTGCATTCTTATGAATTGTCCACCGGCCGGTTGAATCTCAACGGATGCTAAATCTCCATCACCATCTTCGTATTCTACAACAAATGCCATGTAGTATGGATTTGCTCCCGCATCAATACGGAATACTATATTAGTTCCTGGATATAAACATGATGTCCTGAAAAAAATTAATTAATTAATTAATTAATTGATATATAGTGTAATTATTATGATATTTTGAATTTTTAATAATTGGGTATAAATAGATTTAAGCAAAACACTAATATATTATTTTCAAATACATGAAAACATAACAAAATGATGATTTTTTTGTTGTTGTCAAAAATTAATATTTTAAATTAATATTTTGTTTGATTTCTTTTTTTTTGGTCAAATTATTTGATTTCGATATTTGGTAAATTTAAAAGCGAAAAAATTAGATTTGTAATGTGACAAAACATATAATTTAATTTTGGAATATGTGTGTGTAAATATACACGTACCGTCTGAAGTTGACACGTAGAACACCAGCGTTTCGAAGTCTGTCAGCTTGGCCTGGTTTGGCTAAAGCACCCATGGCTCTGCCGCTTAGATCAAAGTGAAATGGTTCGGAAGCGCATGGACCACCGGGGCACTCGTCGGTTATCGTCACCGTTATTGGTCTTCCGGAGCACGCTGGATTCCCACTGCACACAATCTAAAGAAACAACGTCAACATGCATGCATAATATATAGTTGACAAAATAAAAAAGAAAAAAATACTATTGTATATATAGAAGATATGCGATATTTTTCAAATGATAATGCAGTCTAAATTTTAAAAATGTATATAGGCTTATATATTAAAAAATTTCATTTAATTTGTATATAATATAATTACATATATGTTATATTTTATACAAATGTATTTCCTGAAAAGCATTATATTAATTAGGTGATAGAAGAATATATTATTTTTTTTTTTTTGAAAATATTATTATTATTTATATATATTTATATGTTGCCTATATTATTACTTTGGCTTCTAATATACATTCATACAAACCTGATAACATGCTCCACATCCTTTTCCATTCTTGAACAGTGAAGGGCCTCCGGCTGAAACCAGCGCATTTAACGGTGATGTAGCCNAGTTTTTAGATATATAAGCAACATTATTATTAAAATAAAACTTAAGTGTATATTTTCTACTTATAATATTATTAAATATATATAATAATATTATTACGTACCGGTGCTACCGGCGCCATTAGGTGGACCATACCATGTGACACCGGCGTTGCCCCATCCACCATTAAGACCTATAGTGTTGTTTTGGCAGTAACAAAACTTTAGTGAGACTGCTAAAAGAGCTAAGAGAGCTATATATCTAGGTGATGATGATGCCATTGGTTTAGCTATTTTATTTTATTATTTTACACAAGTGTTTTCTCAGATTTAGAGGTATTGTTGACTTTAATTCACTAGATGAAGAACATTTTTATAATGGTCTCTATGGGAGTCAAGGAACCTGTTGACTAAAAAAGTAAATGTAGTCAAACTTTTCAATGCTGTATAAGTTAAAATAAATCAAATGAAGAAACTAAAATTTGTAAAATTTGTATATAGTATTTATTTTAAAAATTATGAGTTGACCATGACCGTTTTTATTTATTTATATTTGACCATTATAATTATGGTCAAATTTTGACTATTATAATTATGGTCAAATTTTGACCGTGATTATTAACTTAGATAACCATTAACATTTAAATTCATCAACCTCTGTTAAAAACGTTTTTTCTCCATGAAGTTTATTTTGTTGTTACTTTTCATATCATTATATATATGTATTTAATTGTTATAACTTATATATTTTATGTTATATATTTTGTTCTAGTTTGAATATTTTAGATATTTTTGTACATTTAATATGATAGAAACAAATTTTATAGATTTTAAATATAGTAGAAAACATATTTAAATAAGTTTTAGAAAACTAAATTTAGATTTTTAGATTAATGATCAATTCTGATTTAATTTGACTTAATTTTTATGTTTATTGGGTTATTCATGTCCAATATGATTATATACATGCATTTAATTATTATAACTTATATATTTAATGTTATACATTAACATTTATTGTAATCTTAATATTTTAGATATTTTTGTTCATTTAAATATGATATACACAAAATTTAGAGATTTTGAATGTAGTAGAAGAACATATTTATTTAGAAAAATAATTTTAGATTAATGATCAATTCTGATTTAATTTGATTTAGTTTTTATGCTTTTCATGACCAAAATGATTATATACATGTATTTTTTTTATTCAGTGAGACTGTCCCTTTAAATGATTTACAAATTTACTACAACCTTACAAAAGTAATTAAGAAAATTAGCATACTTTTTGATTAAATTCACCAATACCATTAGCTATGGAATGTCAAAACGTTTGACTAATTATGGAACTAATCATACTTGTTTTGCTTTTAAAACACTTGTACTGAAACTCAAATAACCTATGCGTTGGATAAAAACTTATTAACTTAAATATAGTATTATTTAAGCGTTACCTTATTTTTAGACACTACATAATATATTTTAGTTCTAGCTACACTTGAAAGTTGACGTTCGATTTGTATATCGCACCAGCCTCCCAGCCGGCGGGAATGACATCGGAAGCCACAATGGTCTTGCCAGACTCCATCGAAGTCACTCGGAGAGACAATGGGGCCCGCAAAGGTGATGACATGTCGAGCTTCCAAACGGCACCCCATAATTGGCTCATAGACAGCCACGTGTCAGAATCTAGAGCTTGTTTGAGTTCGACTTTGCCAATTTCACCGTCTCCATCTTCATACTCAACCAAAGCCGCGAAGTAGTAAGGGTTTGAACCTTTATCAACTTGAAACGTCACCGTTTTGCCAATATAGTTGCACTCAACTCTACAAACACACACATCAATGAAAAAAAACACTTAAATAAATTTAACCTTAGCAAAGATTATAGTAAATTTTAAGAAAAATACTTTTTATAAAGAATCTGCAAAACTCCTGTATTGCGAAGTTGACTATCTTGACCAGAAATTGCCATGGCACCAAACGCTGTACCACTCAAATCAAAATGGACAGACTCTGAAACACATCCAGGACATTCATCTGTAATCACTACAGTAACTGGATTTGTCGAACACGTCGATGTCGAGGTGCATTTTATCTGTACAACGTATATAACTAGGTTACACTTTTATTTATTTATTTATTTATTTATTTATATCTTCTCCTTAATTATATTATATAAAGAAACCTGGTAACATGCGCCACATCCTTTCCCCGACTTAAACAACGAAGGACCTCCGGCTGATACCATGTTTGAAAACGGAGGTTGTGCCACAGCGTTTCCATATCCACAAGCTCCACCTTCATTATAATAATTAATACATCATGGTAATTAGTATTCAATTGAACGTATATATACATAGGTTTGAGAAATGTAATTTACGTTAAAAATGTAGATATATATATACCGTCGCTTCCGTATCCGTTAGGGTCGCCGTACCACGTAGCTCCAGCGCTAGACCAATCAGAATCGCTGATAGCAACGGCTGTAATATTGAGTTGTTTGGGGTTAAAGCAATGTGTAAAATTGAAGAAGAGACAAGTCAAAGCAAAGAGTAAGTTTATCATCATGTGATATTGCTCTATGGTAATAATTGTCAATGTGACAACTAACAATAATAAGTAACTAATGAGGACAGTTGGTACTACTTATATATATATATAGATTGTATCCCGTGAATGAATCTATATCCCCAACAGTTTCAGAGTCCATGTGTGTTATTTGGGTATACTTAACTAATGATTTAAATTGATTTGATTTAATATAGTAAATAATATGTTATTAAAATATAAATTTTTAAATAGTTATTAAATTTTAGTTTTACTAAATCAATAATTTTTGAAAATATCACGAAATATATTGTTATTGAAAATAGTATAAGGATTTGATTTAAAAATATTAGGTTAGATTTCAAAAGTTTTTTTGTTAAAATTACAAAAACAAATTTTTTTTATTTTTATAACATAAGATTTTAATATTTATACTTTTAACTAAAAAATCTCTATTAAACCAAATTTTTATATTATTTTCAACAACGATATATTTTATGATACTTTTAAAAATTATAATTCAATAATACTATATTTTAAAAATTATAATTCAATAATACTATATTTTAAAAATTAAAAATACATACTTCAGCAACACATAATTTACTATTTTAAATCAATTCTCATTACACTCCGTGAATTCTTTTCTTTTAGATTTTGTTTTGGTTGGAAGTGGGTCCTAGGTGACGGTTAACGGTTTATGTGGGTGAATAAAACGGTTTATTAATGCTTCTTTGTCCCTGAAATCAAGGTAATTTGTAATTATATGATGGCAAAATTTGTACGTTAATATAGCCCGTTAATTTGCTTGTCAATTGAGTTTGAAAACGAATACATAAAGTTCCAAAAATGTGAGGACGACTTTGAAAATCATCTAAGACTGTTTAACGTAAAACTTGGCAGATTTGTCATCACGGTTTACTGAAAATAAAATTTAATTACTTTTTTTATAGTAAAATAAAAACGTAATGGTGGATACGATTAATTAATTTATGAAATGAGTTAAATAATTCAAATCTAAAAATTAGTCTAGTGATAGGAATAAAAAGTAGTGCACATCCGGCCCACAAACTACATTTAGATGACCAGAAAAAAAAAATCACTAAACCGGCCCAATATATCTCCTGTGATACAATTATTAGAAATCATATCAGACCGGAGACAATATATCTCATAATACATCAAATTACTGATATATTTAAGTAGGAGTATGGTCGTGAACCAAGATTAGTGTATGTAGTATGGTTCTAATACAAAATATACAAGATTCAATGAATCAACATACTACTAATTTATATATTTTAAAATGGTTGATACAAATATAATATATGGGTAATGCATGTATATGTGCCACCGATTTAATCAATTATTGGACACCAAATCACCACTCAAATCCTGACCTTGTCTTTTTCTTTCTTCCTTATATTGTATCCTCACATATAGTATCCAACTAAGGAGAGACAAAAACAATAAATACTATTCCGAAGAACAAAAATTGTTTGGTTATAAGTTGAACATGGCTCTAACACTAACATAAATCCAATGACAAAAATCTTTTATGAGTAATCACAATCACGGACAAAAATAAGATACGTTAATCTATGGATGTTAGTGTCATTAGTTCACATGTCTAAAAACTATTAGAAGACAAAAATATATATATTAGATGACAAAATAACAGATTAACATAGATTTTGCAAATAAAAACCATATCCTTAAAGTTTAACAAATACATATAGAATCTACAAATGCTGGTGCATCATACATACATCATACATACAACCTAAGTCACTATATTTTATCTCTATTTACATTTGCATTTTAAGAAGAAAACAAAAAAAAAAGAGAAAACCAACCGACAAGGCAATCTGAAAGTCAAAGCCCATCCAACACAAAACGACAAAACAAAACAGAGAGTTCTTGTTCCACTACAACAAGATTCGAGGAAATAGATTGTGATTAAGATGATGTTTAGGATCTTGAACAATTTGTCTAGATTTGATTTCCTCAGCGCAACGTAATGCTTTTTCGATTTGATAACCTCCTCCAATACTCACTTCTCTTTCTAGATGACAACAGTAACTCTCGAACACACTTACATTCACATGCAACTTAAATCCCATCAAGAACAAGAACTCTAGTTCCAACTTGTTTAATTCTTCTGTCTTTAATCCTCCTACTTTTGCAAAGTATGAGTTTCTATAATTCCTATAAAAATCACAAATAAATAAATAAAATGAATAAAAACATAGGATTTTTATTTATTTATGTAATAATTAACTTACATGTCCTCAACGTATTTGGAAGCGATCATGATTGTTGTAATAAGGAGACGATGTACATTGGTTAAACTGATTCTGAAACTTTGATTATTCTGACAGAACCGGTCAATGTATACATAAGCCACAACGTAAACCGATGGACCGGCTTTAGTATACCGGAAAATCCTCTCTAGGTACGATTGAATAGTCATATCAGGAATCTCCCGACAATCAAAGACACATGTCTTACCAAAACCACCGTAGCCCCGGCTGATTCTTTCGTTCCTAGCTAAAGTCCGTTCAATCAAAGACGAAAGAACAGAGATAACGAGAGGTGTATTGGAGTCATCTTGATAAGAGTATGAGTAAAGGTCTGACCGGAGTTTCCTTGGAGAAATCGCTAGAGAATCCATTAATCAGAGAAATTATTAAATAGTGAGTGGTTTAAGAAACTGAAACTGAGAATGAAATGAGAAGTGGTTTAGAGAAGCGTTTTATATAGAGAAGAGTAGGTTTAAGATGTAGGGTAACTTCCTCTTCTCTTCTTTTATTATATAGTTTTATTTATTTAAATGTTTATAATTATACCTACTAACTATAGTGTGTGTGTTGAATATTTAATAGTATTCAAACATAGCTCGTGCAACTATGAAAGTTCAGTTTTTATTTATTTTATTTTTAATCATAACAATAAACCAGGTTTGAATCATTTTTCACCTACTATGAGGAATAAAACATTGTTCAAAACTATAATAAATTTTCAGGCTAGTGAATCATTTTTTTTTTACAAATTTAAATGCATTTACAGAGCGGATATATTAATAAATTTACATGATTTTATACTACGGAATTTTATCGAAAAGAGTATCAATATAGTTTTTGGAGTGATACGGAAGCTGTTGAGAAGTTACTAAAATAAGTAATTAATTAGGAGAAAAATAAACAAATGTGTAAGTGTAACAGCTAAGCTTTTGGTTAGTTTTTAAATATTTTATTCACATCATATTTAATATAAAATAAACTCCAAACTAGAGGAATCTTAAAAATATAAGTAAACAAAGGAGACTCCGCCGACAGTCTGAAGAAGACGGTGAAGCAAAGGAGATGTCAAGTGTCAACTCAAACATCAGTTAAACTCTCTGAAAGAACCGGAGGGTTCTAAGTGGGACCCGTTCATGTTATTTAGCAAGTAGTTTTAACGCGTGTATTATTTAAACACACGTGTGAGTTATGTCAACGTAGATTTAAACATATCTTTAACTAAACTATTAGAACCAAAATGTATTACTACTTATTAGTTATTATAAACTATTATAACTACCACTCCGATATGTTACACTAACCGCAATAAATACAATTCTTAGATCTGCTCGACAGGTGCAACTCAAACTAAGAGTACAAGTTCTGATCTCGGGTTAAGACATGGCAAAGAAGATAAACTTGATGATTTGTTTATTTTCTTGTGGTGAATAATAAATGAATAGATTAAAGTAGAGGGACAAAATCAAGTACCTGCAATAAATTAGGATTAACCACCGCCACCGCACGAATACGTTTGATATAATCAATGCCAGATATGGGGCCCCGCTTTGATTTTTCTTACACTATAATATCTTTCCTTCAAAATAATTTACTACTATGTTATCATTGTCTGATTCAATTATTTTTTCTTATTTATCTGTCTCTCCCCCACTCTATATTCACATCTATGATATATCCTTGTCAATTCTAAAAGTAAGAGCTTTGAAACCTTTCAATTATAAATATATAATGATATATGTTTTCATTAGTATATTATATACTTTAGTTCTATATATATATTGACGTAGTGTGATACAGTATTTGTCGACTATGTGACCGTACAATAATTGTCAGGTTCCATAAGCTTATGTCCGATAGATTATATAAATGTATCATTACAGTCTCTGATTCACATATCTGTCTCCATCTCGAGATGCGTGTAATAGATCTATCAAAAAAGATGAAATGCTTTTAATGTATACGTACTTATGTATGTACGTACGTACGAAACTTCTTTCATGATTCATATGTCTTCCTCGGTTTTCTCTATTAGTAATTAATAACTAACCTCAGATTTTGATAAAACTCAATTATATTAATTTTGTGGACCTTGTTCGAGTAATGCTGATAGATTTTATTTTGGGCTTTTAGTTTGGGCTCTAAGTTAATTTATCTCCGAACAAAGCTCTATTAAATTAAGCTGAGGTGGCATTTTCTTATTGGCTAATACTGTAAGAGGTGTGTTGGCGAGATTATTCGCTTTTATGAAATAGTTTCTGGGCAGACCCGAAGGTCTGAAAAATCTCTCCGTCGACGTAAAGAGTTTCGTAGCCGAATCAGGTGAGATTTTGTTTATTGTTGTTGGTTATGATCGAATCGCTGGTGTAGTTTTGATAATTCAAATGATATCGTTGTGATTGAGGAATCTATAGATGATCTATTGTAATCGCTCAGATCTGATTACGAGATCTCGCTGTTGAATATGATTCGCTGTGTTTTATGATTACTGATCTGGATTCGATTTCTACTTTTTCCTGCTTAATGTTGCCTACGCATCTGAGAATTTTAATACAGAGTTTTGTATGTTCATTTTTAAATTGATCTATAGATGATCTAACTGATTTGCTTTTGAATTCCTAATTAATAATTATCAAACTTTTTTTTAACATAGTTATAAATTATCTAATTTTCTCAGATAGTAAAGAAGAGAAGAAAGAATGGTGGATGGTGGAGCTCCACAGAGAGGAAGTGCAGCTGCAGCTGCAAGCATGCGTAGGAGGAAGCCGAGCAGTGGTGCTGGTGAAATAGGAGCCTCTGATGGTACAGATCCATGCTTCAGTTCTACACCGATGATGCACCCCAGTCTCAAGATCCCCCCTAATGTAGTCCATATCATGAGCATAGGTTTCATTGGTTTCGTCGCTGTCCTTTATGTGGTTTATTACCGAAGTAAAAACCTTGTCATTCAAAGTTTCAATATTCTTCAGACACATTCTATATCTCATAACCGAATACTATACTATCTTCATTTAATTTTGGGCCCTTTAATTTTCGGGGAATTCATCAACATGTGCTAAAGTCGATAGTATGATGTAAGCAGTTTATTGAACAATTAAGAAATAAAGAGGAAATATTGGACATTAAATATAAATTCAGGGGCTTAAAATGTCAATAGATAATTTGAAACGGGGCCCGAGTCGGGTCATTCTTTCATCCACCTGGTTTGAGCGAACGAGGTCGAAGTTTCGCAGAGATCTTTTCTAATGGCAACTTTGGGAGAATCATCCTCAGAGATGGAAGACGCGAATCCTCCTGCGATTTCACAAGCTTCGCCAACCGCGTATCCGAAAATCGCAACGACGACGGTGGAAAATGCAGCTTCCTGGATCGATGATACGTTGCGTCAGGCGCTTGTGTACCAGAAGACGATTACTGAGACGGTAGATTCTACCGTTGAAGCTTCAAAATCTCGATTGTCTCAAATTCGAGACATTTCCATAGCTCACACAAGCCAAACCATCGTAAGGCTTTCTAGTTTCTACGATCCTTGAAGCGAATCTGAAATTGACACCATCTATTTTGTATATCATTCAAGTCTCTCACCAAATCAAGTAATATTTGGAATGTAGGATTCTCTTAGAGACATAGTTTCTGAGTATAACGTTTACGAGCATATGGTGTTTGGGAAGATTAAAGGTGTGTGTTATACATTCCCTGCTACCTCTATTTCGTTGTGCGTTGTTGCTCTCGGCTCATATATTTTGGTTGCAGATGGTGTCAATGTGGCTGCATCTCATCCCGTTATATCAGGCACCTTAGCTTTTGGAGTTGGGTTTTTTGCTTTGAAAAGTACTTTTTCTGTATATTCTTATGATCTACTTGGATGATGTTATGTTATGCTTTCGATTAGTGACTTAGCTATGAATATGTTTATTTTGCAGAAACAAGAAGATTTGTGTATTACAATACCTCACGCATGTTTCTAAGTGAAGAGGTTAGTGTTGTAGACATCATTGTTGAATGTATAAATTGGAATCTGTGGTTGAATTATGTCTTGAAACTATGGTTTTGGATTCAGGCTTTGATTTCTAGAGCTGATCTTAAAGTAAAAGAGTTACGACAATCAATGGATCGTCTTAAAGCCGAAAGTGAAAAGTTAGAGGTAACTCTTTTCTTCTGGTTTAATATTTTTCCAACATGAGGATGAGGTTGTCAAGTGTTTAGTGTGAAAATTGGAAGGGTTCAGATTCCGAACAGGAAAGTCTCTATGTAGCCTTATAAAGTTGATACTGGATAAGGATGGTGTTGCTTTAGATTCGTATAGACGAATGGTTTATAGTCATGCTCAATTCACAGTAGAAATAATTTAGTGAAAGGAGATTCTTGAATCATACTCTTTCTTAATTTCTGTCAATAGATTGATAGCCTTCAATTACTATTCAATGAGTCTGTTGGAAACTGTTGTTACAGTATGGTTTCTTAGTTCGTAAAATTTTGATTGCTTCAGAGAGTTGCAACTGTGGCAGAAGATGAGATGATTAGAGGAAGGATGAAACTCAGGTTTTGTGATTCAGACAAAATACACAGTCCATATTTTGAATATCGTGTTAATGCTCTTTGATCTTCTGACACAGACAAGCAGGAAAACAGATTCAAGGTGCGATCCGATCAGCTTATAAGATTGAAAAGCAAGCAGCAGGTATGTTTTTTACCTTTCTTCTGGTATAACTGGGCCTTATAACAACACACCTTATCGACTTATACAAACATCATTTTGTATATACAGGTTTGAAAGATGTACTAAAAGAATTGCCCTCAAGAGAAGCTTCTCGATTCCGATCTCAAGTAAGTTTTGCTCGTCTCTTTACTCTTATAGGATAGAGACATGTAGTATAGGAGCTAAACTAGTTTACAGTAACTTAGTAATATATAATATTCAATAATGGAGATGTTCTTATATGTTCAACCTCAGATATCGAACCGTGCTTCAGAAACAAAGAAAGAGAGAAACACTTTGACAAAGGAAGTGAACAAGATCAGCAACTATGGAATCTCTGTATGAGAAAAACCAAACTCCAATTTCTAGTTACGAATTTGACTACTCTTTGGGTTCTTACAGTGATAGAGCAAAATTACACAATAATAATGTTCAAAACATGATTAAACCCTTCTTTATGTTTGGTGTGAAATGCCAAAGATGTAATCTGATGTTGTCTTGTGTTTTCAAAAGCTTTGGTTCTTCGTCTTTTGATTCGTATCTAACAATTTTGGTCAAAACGTAAACTCTAAATAAAGGGTGCAACTTACAAGTGGATAATATATAGAACTCTGAACACTGACGCCGTTTAGTGTAAGTGGAATTTAATGTAGCTTTTTTTTAACTCATTTTCAGTAAATGATTAAATCATTTGTAAATATTAAAAAACGTAGTAGAAAAAGAAAAACGAAGATTTAAAATTATAATAATTAACAATTAAAAGAGGTTGAATTTGCAGCGTTTCGATTTTTAATAAGGCTTCCGTCCTCGTCGGACGCCGCTAGGATTGCGACACGTCATCATCACGTGACACTAACTCCAAACTCAACCCCAAGAACCAAAAAAAAAAAACCTCAAACAAAAAAAGTGAAGACGAAGCCGTGAGACTAAAACGG
>ASXC01006011.1:0-11036 GCA_000411055.1 Leavenworthia alabamica
TCGCCTATTGTCCTCCGCGCCTGGTGCGTCGGAGGTCCCTGCACCTGCTGCGCTGCAATTTGCTCCTGTTGAGCCATTAAAAGCGCTCTCATTTGCGTGAGTTGCTGCTGCACATCAGCCTGACCATTACCCTCTGGAGCTTCCATAGGTAATCTTCTTCTTGCTCGGTTAATAGTACGTTCTGTTTCCCGTAACTGTTGGTTTGTGAGCTGCACTAACGGTTCAGTTCGATTACTTCTCCTTTGCATGCATCTGAACAACACCAAACAAGCCAAAGAAACAAAAATCAGTAATGCCTTAGACTAAACTCTAAATTCAGAATCGAAAGTAAACACAATTGTTCCCCAGCAATGGCGCCAATTTGATAATTCGACTTTACAGTCGGGTTTATACAAATACCCTATGTGTTGTAACACTTAAAGATCGAATCCACGAGAACCAAGGTTTACGTTACGAAATACGGAAGTTCGAGTTAAGCTAATGCGGAATAAAAATATTTGTGTAAATTTCAGTCTTAATTATGAAACAAAAGCGAATTAGAAACGATGTAAATAATTGTATTAAAAACGTTAGGCACTAAGAATAATCTCTGGAATTCAATATCTAAAGAACCAAACAACTATTCAGGACCAATTTAAGATTTATCTAGAGCTTGAACACAATCCACTGTCGTGGTAGAGATCGCTAAATCCTAAAATCGGGAGAACTAACCATTGTTGACCCCGAATATCCTAGAATAGCATTATCTAACAAGTTCAATATGCTCACAATTCACCATAACATCAACTGTCGTTAGCTAAGGAAGAATTGCTCACCTATGTTTTGTCTAACAATCTACAAACTTTTGTAATGTAAATGTACTTAAGTTCTTAGACTAATTGGCCAAAGGAGTCTAAGCATTAGATTCAACAATAGATGAAGACAAACAATTGTAATTCTATCATATTTGTGCTTGATTCAATAGTGAATTCTTTTGACTAACCCTAGAACCTAACTATGAAATTACTCAGACATGAACGAAGATGAATACATAATCAAAGATGAAAACTGCATAGATTAATAAAATAGAACGATAAAAAGGGTTCATAAATCTTCTCCAATGGTTCAGAGATCTTCTCCCAGCTTATAATCGTGAAAAAGTTGCAGAAAACGAGATAATGAATAAAAACGGCTCGACCTAAATTAAATAGGTCTTGTAAAAAAACGTGAATAGTGTCGGGCCCGTTCGAGCCCATTTGGCCCGGACGGGCTGCAAGTCTGGATCGGACGATTCTTCTCTGGCTCGGACGGGCTGGATTCTTNAAACTCACATTTGTAGCCTTTTTGCTCTGCTATATGACCTTGAGAGTCCTTATCCTCACTGAATACAAATGTACCTGGAATGACTCAAAAACAACAGAAAAGACTCGACAAACCGATAAAATATTTATGTTAAAAGATTCTAAAAACACAACATATCAAATATCCAGTTCAAGAGAATGGAATCAACACCTTCTTTATATGGACTTTTCATATTTGGAACAACGTGCATTCAAACCTCAATGGCTCATTTCTTAGTGATGGTGCACATTCTGGAGACTCCTACAATGAACATGGACATCCCTGAATCACACTACTTCCTGCCCAAACTTTTGAGATACATTGTGTAATACCCCGACCGCCACCGTCCGTGAGTACACCAATGTCCTCTCTAGGCCCGTGGACAACCCTATGTCCTCTCTAGGCACATTGGACATCCACGTCCTCTCTAGGCTCATTGGGTCTCACCCTCGTCCGACGGTCGGTGCATTATTTTTCTGAGGCTCAAGAACTTGTTTACTGTCCCTATAAATCACAATCACCACATGATATTTTTCTGTGCGTTGGCCTCACTTACACAGTACCGACAATAACTTTCCGGTAGATCACCCATCCTAGTACTACTCTAGCCCAAACACGCTTAACTGCAGAGTTCTAAAGGAGTGGTTAACCAAAAAGATAAGTGCATTTTGGTGACATAGGTAACCAAATCAAATGTCTTAAGCCCCTTCTCATGCACCACCATATACAAGAATTGAATCTCAATTTTTCCATACTTGACCAAAGATTACATCAAAATCTTCAATTTTTCTTCTTTGTTTAATTTATGTATGACTGATTCTAGGTCAGATTTTCTCTACTTAAACTCATCATTTGCTTCAGTTGTATTCACGAATCATTTTTATAATAAACTTGTATGTTTGAGTTTGGAAATTTTGTCTTTGTCTTGTCCATTTTAAAAATATTTTGAGAGAACAACCCTTATCTTCCGTATAAACTTAACTTTGAAATCTTTTGAATAAATGCATTGAGGAGTGATTCGTGCGCATGATCATGTCGGTAAAGTTTTATCCACTGGGTTTGTTTAATTCTTTTCTTTTCATCTTGATATTAAAAATGTATTTACTTCTCTCTATTCATGTTATTGACGAAATAAACTCTTAATCAAAACATCAAATGTTCATATTAAGCTGATAGATTAAGACTTGTTTTTATTTCATCAAAGAAAAGAAGTATTAAACAATAACACAAACTCAACAACTTTATAAAAAATCAAATTCATAACACCAGAGAATATAAAAGACTCTACCAACAGCTCGATTCAATACCATCTTAAGATAAATAAAAATTTGTACATATCACCCAAATAAATAAATAAAATCATCTATTTCTATTATCTTTAACATATTTTTCTTCTTTTTTTTTTACAATAAAAAAGCTTTTGCTATTTTGGTAAACGGCATTAAAGAGATGTTAAGTCCTAATCGTCTCCCTTGCGTTCAACATATATATGTCATCAACTGACCTGGTGATGTTTTGGTCCCCTCGCAAAGCCTTTAGCTGCCGGGGAGACCACGCCCTCCATGGCTCGACAAGCTTGTCAACAGGCCTCACCAACTCCATAAATCTTAATAAAACATTGTGAGGGTAATACGTCTCAAAACCAACAAAGTATATACCATTAGGCCTAACAACGTATTGACACAAATGCCCTCCACATAACATAGATGTCATAGACAATGTCTTGATCTCAACTTCAGCTGTTCCTTGGCTCGACCTGAATTCACAAATGTGGATCACCACACCGTTTCCGAATGGTGGGACTTCGAAATCCCATGAAAACTCTGCATGAGGAATGGATACGTGCCACCGGAGGGATCTACCAGACGACTTGCACCGGTAAAGAACCGACGGTCGTTTCAAGCCATACATTTCGTTCTTCATCATTAGTGTGAAACCCACGTCTCCTACAATCGCGTTCCCTTGAAATATGATAATGTAGAATACAAACCACCAAACTACGGTTTTAATAGCAACATTATTTTCTCCTCTCATTTTTTTCTTCTTTTTGATTTTTTTTGTTCCGTAATTATGAATTTAGTATTGGTTTTTCTTTCTTGAATTTCCTTTAAGTTTTTATATATTTACAAATAAAAAAAATAAAAAGTTCTGGAAAGAAGTTAGTTTTGTAGCTACTAACGAGATAACCAATTCCAAAAACAAGTGTGTATTGTCTGATAATAGTAAAAGGAGCCTAAGTTTTCTCTAACAATGTAGTAATTAGTGATAGCAATTGATCTGTCACCTGTCACAGCAAACATTAAAAAGAAAACAATATTATTGTTATAACTTCTAACAATATTTTCTCTAGTTGCGTACAATTTCCTACACGTGTAAGCCTAAAACTATAACTTTTTAAATTTTATCATTTTCTAATTAAATGATATTTTTATATTTTTCTGATTTAAATAACTAATTAATTATTTTTGTTTTAATTTATTTTTAATTTTTTTATAACTTTTATATTATATAATAATAAATGATTTTATAATTTTTATTTTACGATATGATTAAATATAATATTTTAAATATTATTATAATATAATTTTAGATAATATATATATAATAATTTTCTATATAAATTTTAATATAATTTTACATATTAACTATGTATAATTCTAATAACAATTAAATATATACATTAATAAAATCATATATTTTCACTTGCATATTGTTTATGTTCTTTATAGTTAATGTTTTAGTAAAATTCTATCAATTAAAGCCAAAGTGACACTCTTTTTCTCCTCTTGCAACTCTTCTTCTTTTTCCTCCACTTTTGACTTTTCTTCCTTCATCTTTCATCATCATTTTTCACCAGCTTCAACCCTAACTGAAAGAATCTATACAACATTCTAATTTGGTGAGATGGACTATAAGCTTCTTCTCCATGAATCAAATCGGAGATTCTGCCGGAAGTTTTGGACATCCGATCTTGTCGTGCTGGTGGTAGAGAAAAAAAAAAGGAGCTCGCCCTCTTCTTGAAGCTGGTGACGGGAAGAGAAGTTCAGTAGACGGTGTAGCAAACGATCGGAGTTCAACGTCTTCTTGAAGCGGGAGTGGTTTTCTTCGGATTCCGTGTACCGATCCGATCCTATCACTGATTCTAAAACAATCACACCGAAGGGATTCTATGTAGGATCTACTTCGGTAGTCGGATGTGATTAATGATCGTTCGGATCTGATCCGAAGAATCTGATCCATTTGCCCAGGCAGAGCAAAACATTCAAAGATGATAGTCTGATTTGGCATCATACAACATAATATAAAAACTATTTAGTCCATGGGCTGACCCATTTAGTCAGCTAAATTCGCAGGACGGGTTTGACCACATATATTTCTGACCGCGGTCTAGGCGGGCTTCCCCGCAGCGGACAACGAAAGTGCAGGCTCTGACGGTCTTTGTCCAGGCGGGGCGGACATACCCATCTGACAGCTCTATAATAACCTATATTTGGAAATGGAAATCATCCTGTATACTGTTGCATCAATATTAGAACTGTTTATTTATTTATTTAAACTTATTTATTAATTTGCATTAATAAAGTTAAGATGAATTTTAAAAAAATTATACATAAATTTGTAATATGTTTGCAATAATTAATATAAACTAAAATACAAAGGGTAAAATAAAGGGATTCAGATATTTTGGAAACAATAAATCAAATATAAACAAAATTCATTAAACATAAAAACAATTCCATTGTAATGTTCTTCAGAAGTTTCTAAACAAAGTCCTTTCTTTGAATAAAATATGTTTTTTTTACACATGAAACACCAATGATACATATTAGTTTGATAGGCACTAAATCATTGTGAACCACCAGAGTCACGTTGACTTCCCGGACCAGCTCGGCCATGGCTAGCTGTTGCGTCGTGGCCAAGGTTTCCATTTAGCTTCAAGATATTTCTTCGGTACCAACCTTGGATATCTTTCTTCAAAATCCCATTCTTTACCATCATACTTTATACCTTCCGTTGTAACCTCATGAATCGCACATCCCTTTTGGAACTTACAAATCTCAGCATCAATCGCTGTCATGCGGATATCCACGTCCGCAGTACCGAGAACAGACCGGAAATGGCAACGGTGAGTCTCCTCTTCAAGTTTTTGGCCACCTTCTAAGAGTACATTAAAGGAATGGCCCAACGGTGGCTTTGTGGATCGTCTCCATCCATAATCAAGACCACTGTTTAAAGCTACACAATGGTAAACGATCTCTGGACGTTTCACGCCTTTCATTCCATTACTTATCTTCAGCTCTGTTGTCACAAAATGTGGCCTTTCGGCATAGGAGACCACGGTAACGTGTAGTACAAGAAACCATGCTAGGGTTTGCATGAATTTATGAATGTAAGGGGCCATGATTTTGTTTCTCCTTGTAGTAATAATTTGTCTCCTTTCTTTACCTTTGATTTGTGGGATGTTGCTTGTTCTTATTATGCTTGGTTTTTAAAAACTTTTTTTGAAACTAAAATCTGTTGCAAAGGCGAAATCATTATTAGTTGGACTTTATTTTTGATATGACAAAATAATAATTGTCCATAGGAAAGTTTAAAATAGCGGAATCAGTTTTTATTAGTTGGGAAACTGTCTTGAAACGTTTAGGGTTCTGTTTGTGCCAACTATTACATTCGGTTTACGTTAATTTGTATTCTGTTTTTTTTAATATATTTGTGTCTATATTTAGAATTAAATTAAATGATTATTTAATATGTTTCTTTTTATTAATTTATGACATATCTATGTGTTATATTTTCACTTAACTTACAAAGAAACTATGAAATGGTTCGCATTGACTCCAAAATCAAATAACTGATCCGAGATAATCTATAATTTACTTGTTGCCACTGATTATCAATTTACTTAACTATTTTCAAAGTTAATTTACCTTTTAATCAAGTGAACCACGTTTTAGAATCTGATAAATTAATTGATATGTGTCGCACGCAATATTGTTTATTAGAATTTTAACGTGTCAGTTTCTTGTTAAACTGATCAAAATTTATCTACTAAAATAGAGTGGGTTTCAAATGCATTTATCAATATATTGAGTAGATTTAAATCTTTTCTTTATATATGATTGACAAAAATAGAAGAAGATATTTTCCTTATTACTTGTCAAAGATATTTTATTTAGTGTTAGATTTTCATAATTAACATTTATTACAAGAAAATAAAGTTTTAGCTATGAAAAATGGTGACTATATATTTAATCATCAAATTTAATGATTAAAAATAATTAATAACAAATGGTTACTAAATAGCTAATAAAATGCTATTACTAATTATTAGCAATTACTAATTACCTATTAATTAGTAATTTAATTATTTTAACGACTAATTATTATTAACTACAAGTTTAGTCGTTATGTAATCTAATCACCAATTTAACTACTAAACATGTTGTCAGTAAAACACAGTTTTAATTTTTTTTTGGAATAAAGTATATAAAAATCTTTTATTTAATTTATGAATTCTTTTTATGTTGCATTGTAACAGAGAGTATTAATCTGATGATTTAGTTCTGTTAAAAAAAATAAAAAATTCATCCTTTGAAATGGCCAGCTCCTTTGTTGTAAACAAAAAAAGAAATGGTCTGCTCCCCTTGGCAAACCAAATAGGAAATATCTTAATTACAAACATTCTTATAATTTTTTTTAACTTTTTCTTTTATTTTTTCATTCTGATTTTTTTGAGTTTCTCTTATAAATTACCATTTGAATTACAAGGGGACAAGATAAATGAATTAAAAAAGAAAAAAACTAAGCAAAATATATATTGGAGAAATAAAAAAGGTTCTAATTTAATTGCATTTTACTTGTATGCTGGAAATATCAAAACCAAATAGAAATAGATGATTCTGGCCGTTGAGATGTGATTGCTCGAGCAAGTGATGATTCTTTGATATCTATTGCTGAGAGTGTCGATCTTATAATTTTTCTGATTTCATGCGCAATTGTGGATGCGGTTAACGAAGGTTCAGCATGTAGTCTAGCATTTATCTCACGCCAAATGCCATATATTGCCGAATGAAGCAGCAATTTACAGATTTGCTTTAAGTTAGTTGGAGTCTTTTGTGCCATAATCTAAACAAGTAGTTCTGTCAAGTCAGAAGGTGAATTTCGCAAAAGGGGAGCACCAAAGCTAGCCCAAATTTCATGTGTGAATGAACAATTCATGAATAAGTGGTCCAATGTTTCATCATGCATGCCACATAGCAAGAAACATGCTGGAACTGGTAATCTCCAACTCAATAGCATGTCTCTTTTTGTTAGCCTCCGCCTCATAACTAGCCCGAACAAGCATGAAAGCATGCTTCAGAATAACTTGCGGAAACCAAACTGAATGATGCCAAGTCACAGTAGGGAATTCAGGTTGTAATAAATACCAAGTAGAAGATAAAGAGAAAGAACCTGGTAATGCAAGAGAGTCAGGTGTTCTTCACATGAATTCGTCAGGCTGAATAGATAATAGTGGTGGCTGTGACAAGAGACTTGATTTGATGAGCAACACAATCTCATGTCTATATCTTGGGAGATTCCAGTTTGCATTTGAAATGAAATCTTTGACAGTACTGAAGTTAGTTAATCCACTAACCTGTGGGCCAATTGAGCCTGAGAGATTGATGAGAGGCCCTAAGGAGGACCAATTATCGTGCTAAAACAGAGCCGTTTCTCCAGAATTGATTTTTACCGATAGATATATTCTAGCCAAAGTTCTCAGCTTCAACAATCTTTTCCAAATCCAACTGCCCGGTCCTGAAAAATTAAGAGACCAAAAGATAAGCCTTCTTACCAGATTTTAGTTTAACCCAAGAAACCCATAACGATCCTCCCTTTGTGTACAACAACCAAATTAGTTTCAGTGCAAAGACTTTATTCCAGTCCGCCAATCTTCTTAAGCCTAAGCCTCCAGATTCTTTAGGGGTACATACTGAATCCCGAACGAATTTTGCTCCTCGGGCTGAACTAGGGGATCCAGATTGAAAGAAACACTTTATAAGGCTGTATATGACAGAGAGCATCAGTTGAAGTCTGCCCGCAAAAGAGAGATGGCGTGATGTCCAGGAAGAAATCCAATTCAGGACTTTGTCGAGTAAAATCAGATAATCATGTTTTCTAAGCTTATGTGGGAGCAGAGGTCATCCAAGATATCTTACAGGTAGAGAGCCATACTAAAGCTCGAATCTTGCTGCTAGCTGCCCCTAGTAAGGTCAACATTGTTACCTCTGAGGAAAAAATGATTTATGACAATTTAATTTGAGGTCAGAAGCTAAGTAAAATCTGTCGAGGAGATGGACAATATCTTGTAGCGATTGTTCTAATCCGTAAAAAATATGAGGACATTCTCAGCAAAGCTAAGATGTGTAATGAGAGGCTCACAAAAACTAGAGTGAAATCAGAGTAGATTTAATCTAGCCATTTTGTCTAAATCATTGGACAAGACATCTATTACCAACGTAAATATAGAAGAGGAGATAGGATCTCCTTGACTCAGCCCTATTTTTGCCCTTGAAATAATCCGCCAATTCGCCATGTACAGCAATCAAAAACTAAGCAGAGGAACATACTTAGGGATTAGTGCAATGATTGTTGAACATACTTGTGGAACATACTTAAGAAAGCTTCTCACCCCCCCCCCAACAATCTTAGAATCAGACCAATGATTGTGGAACATACTTGTCTTGAAATATTCCCAATAATAAAGAAGACTTTGACAGTTTTTATGAAGTCTATGTCAACCAAACTCCAAGATATAATAAAAATCTCAGAAGAAAACCCATCAGGGCCTGGATTTTTGGATTTTGGCATTGAGAATAATGTGGCTTGAATTTCTTCATCAGGAGAAATCATTACCAGCTTGTCAGCTAGTGATTGATTACATCTAAAGGGATGAATTGAATTGATGTAATGATCAGTATAAGGTTCTACCATTTAATTAGAAGTTTTCGAGAGTTTTTTGTAAAAAGATTTCACCATATTTTTTAATTCCTACAATTCTTAGATTTTAGTACCACCATCACGAAGGAATACAATCTTCTTTATCATCAGATTTTCTTTGATAGTGTCGTGACAAAAAAAATGTATTTTTGTCTTCTTCTCCTAACCATCTGATTCTTGATTTTAGCCACATGATATTTTCCTCGCCTGTCTTCCAAAAATATGACTATCTCTTGCTTTCTTTTCCTCTTCAAATAACTGGACTGAGGATGAAGATAATAGTTCCATTTGCGTTTGTTCCAAGGAATGAAACGCTTGCTTGGATTTGAGCTGGATGTTGGAAATATGATCATGATTAATTTTTCTGCAACATAGCTTTTGCTTGCTTCAATCTTAAATATAGCAGGGGCATTGGAAATCCAAACTCCGAAACAAATGTCCAACCTTCCTGCATTATTTGATTGTAAAAAGGGTGAGTAGCAAAAAAAAGTATTTAAATGGAATTGATCTTCTCTGAGTGCTTATTGTGAGAGAAACTAAACATGGTGTGTGATCAGAACAGCACGTAGCATCAAATAACACAAATAAATCCGAGAATTTTCCATCCACGATTCAATGATCAAGGCTCTGTCTAGCTTTCATGATATGGGATTGAGCGGCTGGTGATTAGACCAAGTGAAGAGACATCCACTTCTTTGCATATCGAATAATTGGCTATCCTCTAGAAAATCCTGTAATTGAGCCATTCTTTACTGTGAAAATGGGTAGGAGACCATAGAGTATATTTCTTCAACTGTTAAAACTTGATTACAATCTCCAAGTACAACCCAAGGAGAGCTCCTTAGGATAGGTAAATCAGCTAATGATCTGATTTCATCCCAAAGAACAAGTCTTTCTCTTTCAACGTTCCTTGCATACATAAAAGCAATTGTAAATGACTGATTAGTGGTTATGTTGTATATTCCACATATGATAAGTTGATCAGTCCTCAGATAAACAACAACCGAGAGTGCAGGTTGCCACACCAAAATGATATGCCTATTCTCAGCACTAGCTGAGTGATTGGAGTCATAGGACCAACCTGGTAAAGTAGAAGATATTACTGCACCAAGATTGGGAAGCCGAATACGTGTTTCCAAAATTGCACTTATTGAAGGTTTATTGGAGGAAATCCAACGCCCAAAAAAACGATGTCGTGGACGGCTATTTAAGCCTCTTATATTCCATGAAAACAGCTTCATATATAAAACAAAAATAGGGTCAAAGCGACTTAGGCTTCGGTGTGCAGAACGCTCTGTTTGGACAGACGCTCTTGTGAAGTGGAGGCATGTCGAGACTGGGAGGTAGATGCAAGCATAAGGTCCAGTTTAGATTTATCTATAGATGCTGAGGCAGATCAGAGAAAATTTTTTGAATAACTTTTTGTCTAAACCTCTGCCATGCCATTTTAGTGAGGTTTTTGAGGGAGCTTCACTACCAGCATGGATAGCTCTACTTCTAAGAATAGCTTGAGTATCTCTAATTAAACATTCCTCTGCTGAAGTTGAGATTATTTAGAGGCAAATTTGTGTGAGCTCTATTAGAGGAAACAGTTGGTGGCTTGTGTAACATCCGTGATCCGGTTAAGGATCATAAAGTCGGTTTAAGGTTATGGTTTGCCGAGTTTAGTTTAATGGAATGGTTTGTCGATCCTGGCCAGGTCGGTTTACTGTGATATTGAACCGAATAAATCGAAC
>KE156291.1:5678-33292 GCA_000411055.1 Leavenworthia alabamica
GTCACCCAACTCGATTTCTGACCTTTCCTAAGTCATGGCTCGTTCGGATCCTCAACCTAACCCGTTCGGGCCATCCTTCAAGGTTCGGTATCGATTTCCCGTGATTCGAATCCTTTTCCGATCAATCCCATCTCGGGAATGGATCCATACGTTATATGCACGACTACGGATGTTACAACAGAAGTATCATTGAGATCATATACAGAATCTTTCACCAAATCTTGAAAATAATAAAAAGAGATATAACCTTGACGCCGTTAGGGGGATTTTGACGGTTATTACACGGCAAGCAAGAACGTACGTGGCTTTTGAGAAATCTGAAGTGACAAAGAAACAGAGATTTCATTGTTTTTGTTGACATTCCAACCACATTCACTCTTGAAAAAAAACAATAATGAAGATCTTTAGATGTGTATGAAATTCGAAGTTAAGTTTTGGCATCCGATAGATTTCATTATAAGCAAAGAATTATATGAAGTTGTAAAAAAGTTAACTTTGCTAATGTGAATATGTTTCATTTGTTCATAGTTTATGAACACGGATTAGTTCTAGTTTTTATAGATTCTGTATATTGATTAAAATTTAGTTTTTAGGATATTTTGACGTTAGAAATATTTCAGAAAGATGACAACAAATGTCATAATGATAAATATAGTATTTTTTCTTATTTATTTTAAATATAAATGTATATCTCCTCAGAACAAATTCTTTCGAATGAAAAACTATTGTACAAAAATAACTAAAATATAGTTTTAGGATAAATTATTTTAGATTTAAAATATTTTAAATTTATAATATTTTTTTTTCTAAAACATTATATTAAAATTCTGAGAAATTTCAATATAGTCATAATTCTTCAAAAAGTTTAACATATCATATTCTAATATATAGTGGTGCATGAAATAAAGTTTAAAAGATTTAATTTGGTTATTCATCTAACCAATATACGTTTAATTTTTTCAAAACTCACCAGTTAAGCGTATTTGGATTAGAAAATAATTGTCAATACGTACTATATAAGTAAAACTAATTATGTGATGATTTGTAAAAATAGTAAAATGCACCTGTTGTTGGACGAATCTGAAACACAAAAGACTTAGAACCTAAAATAGATGCTGAGGTTACGGAAGATGATGTTACAAAAAAAATTGAAACTATACTATTGAAATTTTATAGAAACGCACGTCGTGATTCATAGTAAAATGGGACGAATGATTTCGAGTTTATCTAAATCGTTGTTGGTCAAAACACTCCTCGTTCACGTGACATTTGAGTTTGACTTTAGCATATGGTTTGTTGAAAAGTAGGAACCCAACGTAAATAAAGCAAAACTTTTACCAGTCGCCAACAAATTGATTCAAACCTATAAAGTTGCTTCAATCCTATTAAAACCATATAATACAAAAAGGACTAATCTAAACATCAATGGCTTCACTTTCACTTGTGTTTAGATACGTCGTCGTTTTCATATTTCTCCTACTCCTTAACTCCAAACTAACATTTTCTTCGCGTCCAGCTAAAGTAGCTCAAATTGGAGACGATGATTATCCATCTTTGGGTCGTAATTCACCCGTCCGCGACCTAGGATTCCCTGAATTTCCGTCTTTTCAAGAAGCAGTGGCACCACCGCCGCCTGCTATGCCTCTCCTTCCACCACCCGTATTTTCCGATCCCGAGCGACCTAGGTTTCCAGTTCCGGTTTGGCCTTCACTCCCAGATTTCCTGCCATTTCCATTCGTAGATGAGGCTACTCCTTCCGAATCCTCCGCTCACAGTGGGACACCTTCTATGCCAAGTAACCCTCAAGGGTTTCCTTAAATCAATGACACTTCATTAAACCTAATTTCACAAAATAATTACCATTTTAATATCAAAGCTTTTGTATCAATTATCAATTATAATTTCAAAACTTACACATGATTCAAGAAAATAATAAATTATAAAAGACGATCAAATTAAATTATGTGTATTATTTAGTTTTGTTCATTAGACATTTTGTTTTTAAGTTAATGAACGGGTTAACGGGTGCATATCTCTTTTACGACACTAGGCCCATTTGGTAACCATCAGCCCATATAAAATACTCACTTAAACATCTTAGTTTATTCATTCCAATAAATAAATCAAATAGAAACGGAAAAGAAAAAAAAAATTGAATTTTAATGAAACAATCAGTATCTCTTTCTCACTTATCACACATTAAAAAAAAAAATAACATAAAACTTTATCTTAACATTATATGTCCGGAGACTGTGTCTAAAGCCTCTAGTTCAACAAGAGGATTGGGTCTTGGTTCTGTACCTGTACAGAACTCTCTTCTTCTTGCCTGAGACATTATCAACTGTAAGAACAATCTTACCAGCCTGACGATTCTTGAAACTATTCCTGATAGGTCCTTCATTTGATTCAATCTTCTTCACCTTTTGCACAATAATGGTGTAAGCTCCATCATCAGTAGGCACAAACTCTTCCTTGTAATTCACTTCCCATCCCAAAACCAAAATGTCCCAAACCAATGTACCTTCAGTCTATGTAATAAAAACACAACAAAACCAAACATTACTAATATTCAATCTTTTTACAACTTTTTTTGTTAGATTTATTTACCTCAGGAGCTGGGATTTCAATGGTTTCAGATGATCCAGGCTTAATGAAAACTTCAGAAACAGTTTCAATGGAGAATTCAGTATCATCATCTCTTTTGAATCCACCACTGTATTGAACTGGAATCTCTTCAGCTGGAATATACTTGAGAAGGGTCTCTGTGACTTTAGCTGGACGAGCTACAACAAACTTGCTCTTTGTTCTTTGTGTTAAGAATGGTGAGAGGACAGCACTGATAGCGTAGAACCAGAATGGAACGTTTATGAATATCTGAGTAACAATGATTAGAATTAGAAACTTCTATAACATGATTAAGAAAGATGATGTGATGAAATGAAACTCACGTTTCTTGATACGAATTCTGGATAATTGTCCTGTAAAGCTATGATTACATTCTTGATTGCAACCCAAAGATCTTTTTTTGATAATCCAGGAGAGTTTTTGAGATCATGGATTTGGAGAAGAGAAGTAACACCTCCTGGTTTAAGATCAAGCATCTTGATTCCTTTCTCCATTAGTTGAAACCTCCACCTCAAGAACCTTTCTCTGTTCTTCTCTGATCCAAATGATGTCTGGTAAAGCTCCTCACTGTGGATATTGTAGCAAATTGGGTGGGATTCACGGTCCACACCATTCATGTAAGCAGCAGAGTCAAAATCCTCTCCTAAATCTTCTCCAAGGATTGAATCAATCTTGTTTTGTTTTCTCCATTTGAGAGTTTTCTTCAGCATCTCAAAGGCTTCATTAACTTTAAAGTCTCTTGCTCTCAAGAATTTCAAGAGGATCACATCTGTGGTTTCAGCTCCTTTACTTGGTAGCAATGGCACTCCCCACAGCTCTATATCCTTATCCACTGATTCATCTGCTTCCTCTTCCTCAATAGTCTCAGCTTTCACTTCTTCAGTAACAACAACAGCTTCAGATTTCTTCTCTTCTTCTACATTCTCAGCTTTCACTTCTTCCTTAGACTCTTCTTCAACCTTTTCAACAACAGTCTCAGCTTTTGGTTCTTCAGTAACAACAGCCTCAGTTTTCTTCTCTTCCTTCTTCGTCTCAACCTCAGCTTCAAGTTTCACCACCTCTTCTTTCTTCTCCTTAACAGGAGAGCTCTTCTTCTTGAAGAGAGTGTTTAAAACAATAGCTTCCTCAAGCTTCGTCTTCAAATCACTCAAAGCCTTCCTCTCAGAATCTTTCAAATCAGCTAGAAAATTACTCTCTTCTTTAAACGATGCAGTCTTATCCACAGCGATAGGCTTGCTCTTCTTATCTTCTTCAACCTTAGTCTCTTCAACAACAGTTTTAACTATTGTCTCATCTGAGACAACAGGAGTAGTAACAACCTCTGACTCCACCTGTTTCTCCTCAACCTTAACTTCAGCTATCATCTTTTGTATCTTTAACCTAATTTAAACAATATTTAGTAACTAAAAAAAAAAAAAAACAGAGTAGTTACACAATTTGAGCATTTCAGTTAATAAAAAAACCGTAAAACTAATTCACCTTCTTGGTTAGCTGAAATAAAAAAGAAACTAGGTAAATAATTTTTCCTGATTCGTTGAGAACTTAAATCAAAACTTGATTCATGGTAAACCAAAAAGAGGAATCCAACCTTAATGATGCTAGTAGAAAGTCTTCTTCTTCTTGAATTTTTATTTTAGTAGATTTGTTTAGCTGTGCAGAGAAAGAGTTGTGAATAATGGAGCTTTATGCAGAGAGACGAAACCCTAGTCTTGGGTGTGGGCCTCACTACCTCATAGCAACGGTCACATGATGGGTCCCACCAGTAAAAAACCAACAGCTGAAACCACATTCCCACTCTGCCCCCAGCCTGGCAACTTTCTCAAATAAATCGAAACCTGGGTCCCATGTTTGGTTTCGACCGTCGTCTATGCTGGTCTGGTCATGTAATGAATTCGACAGAGTATGTTCGGCGCAACGGACCAAAGTCCCCTTTTTTTGTAATATTGCTGCTGATTGTGAAATTAAATTTCAATTTGTCTCATTCTAAATTAAATTAAATTTATTTTCTAGTTGATTTACTTCCAATAATATATGAATATTCAGTTTCTTTTTTTAATTCAAATCGATTCTAATATAAAATCTAACGAATATTTTGTTTGGACTTATAACTTATTCATGGGTTTACTATATTATCGAATATTTATCCTTAAATCATGATTCATTGCATATTATTCATATGAATGAGTTTAATATCATTGTTCTATGTGCATGTCAATCAATTTTTATTCAAACCGATTTTTATAATAAGTTTTCAATTAAAAAGATTATCTATACATATTTACGATACTGAAAAGATTTTAAGTTAAAATGACTAAATGTGTGTAATAACTCTAAATAAGATAATCCAACAAGTTGTTTTTTCCCATCCTAATATTTAATTGTTTAGAGTAATTCCCTCTAACACCATATTTAGTATTTAGAGTTTAAAATTTTGATTATAGATTAGTATTAAGTATTTAAGGAGTTTAATATATAGTATTTGAGTTTAATATTTATTGTTTAGAATTTATATAATTTTTTTAAAATAAAATCTAATTTTAAATTTTATTAAATTATTAAACGATAATTTTATCTTAAATCAATTTTGATGGTATTTATAGAATATAAAATAAATTTAGTGGTATTCAAAAAAATTTATCTTTTTGATTATAAGTAGATATAGATCAATAATTGAATTTAATATAAATGAGGTTTAATAGCTAAGTTCTTCCATGCTTCTGTTTTTTAGAAGAATCAATGGTTGAGATATCTAAGATTGAAAAAAATTATTCTATTGTGCCACATTAAATTCGGTGTGACACAAATAATATGAAAATCTATTTTACATTTACTCATAGTATATATGAGCCCACTTTTTTTTATGTTGCTTCTTTTTTTTTAACTCAAAATAAATATCAACCGTTCATCTCATCTATAAGAAAAAAATAAAAACAAAGTAGGATTTTCATCGTTCCTAAGTTGTTTCTCTTCATCTGACAACGTCCTAACCGGCAACAAATTTTTTTTTTGTTTAGCTTCCAGTTCGTAGCTCCGCCTGAGTTCATCACAATCAGTCTTTTGTTTCATTTTGATTTCTTGTTCGGTTGTGTGTAGTAGGTACAATATTTCTCCATTTCTTTTCCTTTCAAGTGTTTTGAATTTCTATTTCAAAATTTGAGATGAAATTAAATTGTTTGGATATCATATTTTCTTAATAATCATATGTAACAAGGTAATGTAATATTTTCATTGATTATTTATGAAATATACATTGTTTTTGATTCGTAAATAAAAACAAAATCTGAGAATATTATACAACTAGTATGAATGAACTAACTAAGACTTAGTAAAATAACTGAAAAATACACCATTGGTAAAGATCGTACAACTGAATACACTGACTAGACAATTAGAGATGACCACGGTTACGGTTTTTGCGGTTACGGTTAGTTAACCGTCGGTTATATTTATAATTTTTTTTAACTTTAATCTTAACCATTTAATATACGGTTACGATTAAAACTGGTTACGGTTAAAAACGGTTACGGTTATAAACGGTTAAATTTAATTAATTTATTTATTAATAATATAAAAAATAATATCATTCATATTTTTACCAAAATATTTTTAAATTATATTGCAAGAATTAAATAGTTATATTTTAACTAATACTATCATATAATTGATTATATATATATATATATGTTTTATTTTCAAAATAGTTATGGTTATAGTATTACGGTTACATCATACGGTTAACTAATGGTTTTTATACGGTTACGGTTAGTTACGATTACACTTAATAATTTACGGTTAACCATAACTTTTATTATTTTACGCTTAGCAGTTACGATTATTAACTTTTTAATACGGTTACAGTTTAGTTACGGTTAAAAACCAAATGGTTACAATACGAAATACAATTACAGTTAGATTTTGACCATGCCTAACTGTGACTATCTATGTAATTAGAAATTGTATTAAATTTTTGTTTGTTTGCAGAAGCTGATGAAGAAGATCAAGCACGTAACTCTACATTTTGATTATGGAATGCACTATTCGGAAGATTGTTAATGGATTTCAAGAGCGTGTCTTACCGTAAGTCTCGAGCATCGCATCGCCAGTTAGCATCGCATACGTTGTCCGTATACCACATCGTAGTTAGTCTCGTCGATCCTTGCTGATAGTCCGTATATCATCGCTTATCGCTCGAGTGTCGACCTTGGTTGCCGAAGAAATCCAGTTTTGGTTCTAAGTACCGTAGGTCATATCACTCCTCCTCATCATCTTTCTTAAAAATGCAAACACAAAATATTCAGTCGTTTTAGTTATCTAACAAATAAATTACTATTGAGTTGTTCTACTTATCCAAAAACATAAATGTTCCTCAGTTCTAGTTATCCAAAAGATTCTATCCAAAAACAAAATCGTTCCTTAGAATATATTTATCTATCAATATTATCTATCCTAAACCATTCTTAATGTTAAAAAAACCCGTATATTCAACTAAAAGCATTCTCAATATTAAACTGTATATATATAGAACATATTATCCTAATACATTGAGCGCAAGTATACCATTTTCACATACCTCTTCTTCCGACGATTCTGATCCGTCATTTTTTCGACTTCTTCATTCTCTTGTTTTTTTTGTCCCTCTTCGGTAGCTTCTTCCTCTTTGGTATCTTCTTCCTCTTTAGTATCTTCTTCCTCTTCCTCTTCTTCTTCTTCGTTCTCTTTTTCCTCTTCATTATCTTCTTTCTCTTCATTCTCTTCTTCTACATTTTCTTCAACAACTTTTTTTTCTTCTGACTAATTTTTACGATTTCTTTTGGATTCATACACACGTTTAATATCTTTTACAGTGACATCTTTCGATTATTTCTTGGTTCGTCAAGAGTCGTTGTTCGTGTTGGAAAGAGCTCTGTCGGAGAAAAGAGAATAACGAGACCAAATTAAATTAGGTTAGGTCAAATCGATTTTAGGTTAAGTTAGAGAAGGAAAACGATTTTAGAAAATTGGGTCGGATCAATCATTGTTGGGTTGGGTTAGTTATTTGGTTTAAATTATTAGACTTTAACCAATTTATTATTTAAAAAAAATTATAAAAATATTAAGTATTAGAAGTGACCTATAAAAATGAACATTCACTGCATGGGGTATGGGACTTATGCTCTGCTTAGAGTTGTAAGTATTACCAATCAAAACCAGAACAAATTACATAAAAAGACACCGCACAAAACGATTTCATAGCTTGGGACCTGGGTGGAACATAATAAGAGTAACTGACAAGACTACGAAATCTCGTCCTTGGTTTAGTTCGGCAATTTTTTCAATTTCCACAAAAATCCGAATGTCTAGAAATCCGATCAGTTTAACCCATTTAATCCGAACGTTCATAATCATGGCTAAATTGCTCGACATTTACATAAAGGAAAGCACAGTTGAGAACTATTGGGTCACTCACAAGCCCAGTTAACTGATAGAACAATATCTTATGACACTATTGGGCTGAGAGTAGGGTCACTCAGAAGCCCAACTAACTGATATAGCGATATCTTATGAGACTATTGGGCTGAGAATAAATCATAGTAGATGTCAATGAACATTCGAAATGTATGGGGTCTTTGTGCAAAACTTGTGCAATTTTTGGTTGATTATTGAGACTTCAGTTTTCTCTATTTTGGAGTTAGAATCGGATCTGTGGAGATCTTAAGGAAGAAGAAGAAAGATAAGGAGAAACTGACAATGGCATCCATGGCGGCAGGACCAGATCACCTATTTAACCTGAGAAACAATTTTTACTTAGGTGCTTATCAAGCTGCGATCAACAACAGTGAGATCCCTAACCTTTCGCAGGAGGATATCGTCGAACGAGACTGTCTCGTCCATCGCGCTTACATCGCTCTCGGTAGCTATCAGGTTTTGATCTATATCTCATGTTTTCGATTACATTTCAAATTCGTTTTGATCATTTGTGATATACTTTTTTTCTTTCAAATTTGATCTTCGTAGCTTGTCATCAGTGAGATCGACGAAGCAGCAGCTACTCCTCTGCAAGCAGTGAAGCTCCTTGCTATGTACCTATCGAGTCCTGGAAACAAGGTAATTCATGAGATTTTTTTTCAGATAATCAAATCAGTTATGCAAATCGCATCGATTCATGTTTCTTGCTTAGGGATCCGAAATCGAATTTATATTCATCTTTGTGATATGCATTGTTTCGAATACATAATCTGAAGTCTATGATTTGGTTTAGGAATCAACAATTTCTAGCTTGAGAGAATGGTTAGCAGATCCAACTGTAGGAAACAATGCTATTATTCGTTTGATTGCTGGTATTATATTCATGCATGAGGAAGACTATAATGAGGCTCTGAAGCATACTCATTCTGGAGGAACCATGGATCTGTGAGCTTTTTCGATTTTGTGTCAAAGTGATTGTTCTGTTAAATTTGATAATTGATTGTTGTTTCTACATATATTTAGGCATGCTTTGAATGTTCAGATATTTATTAAGATGCATAGATCAGATTTTGCTGAGAAACAACTGAGAGTTATGCAACAAGCTGATGAAGACCACACACTCACTCAACTCGCTAGTGCATGGTTGAATCTGGCAGTTGTATGATATGATATATTTATTTAGTTTCTTTTTTTGTTTCTCTACATTTTGTGTAAACAAGATTGTTAATATATTTTTTTTGAATGATCACAGGGAGGTTCCAAGATACAAGAAGCTTATCTAATCTTCCAAGATTTCTCTGAGAAGTACCCAATGACAAGCTTGATCTTGAACGGTAAGGCTGTTTGCTGTATGCATATGGATAATTTTGAAGAAGCTGAGACTCTACTGCTTGAAGCGCTCAACAAGGTGAGTCGTGAACCTCTGAACCTACTACGCTTTCTTGCCTTCAATCTGTATGGGCGCAGTATGATTCCATTCTCAATACCATGCCATCAGGCATTAGACTACTCGTTTTATAAACTATGTCTACACTTAAAAAACTCCGGTGAAAACATAGATGTGTTTATGCTTATTACAGGATGCTAAAGACCCAGAAACTCTTGCAAACCTAGTTGTATGCAGTCTTCATGTTGGGAAATTATCTTCTCGCTACCTAAGGTAAAAAACATTCATGACCTTAGTGAATCAATGACAATAAGCTGACTTATTCCCTCATGTTATATTATTCCTTTTTGCAGCCAGCTGAAACTATCACATCCAGAACACTTACTTGTGAAGCGAGCAGCATCAGCTGAGGATAACTTCGAGAGAGCAGTTCAATCTTTTGCCTGAAGGAGCACAGATCCATGGTATCGTTTTTGCTTTATTATCAAACAAGCCTGTCTTGAAAAGCGATTTTATTAAGACTAATAATAATAATATATTAATATTGTGAGAGAGGTACATGTAATAATGAATGGCTGCTTCCTAAAACAACCTAAAGCCATAAATGAATTTATCAATAAAAACCCGAGACTGATGAGGAGGTTAAACCATAGCCATTACGGTGCAGCTTCTGCCATCTCCATGCAGTCTCAAGACTCTCTTCTCTTTCCCGGTGCCAACATTATAGATTCCAACTTTGCGAGGTTTTGCTTTTTGAAGAGCTTTAACATGAGCATCAACTAAGTCAGTGACATCAATGTAATCCCGTACGCAAGTTCCATCAGCGGCTTTGATCTGAGGTTAAACCAAAGAAAAAGTAATGTTAAAAAGATCACTGATTAGAGAAGATTAAAAGCTTATAGCCACGTGAATGTAACAATTACACTTGGCTTTTAATAAAGGAAACTCAAGATGTTCTACAACCTAAAAAGCAATTATTTAAGAAAATAAAATAAAGATTAAGAATCTGAAACTGATTAAAGAATGATCCTGACTAAAGAACCAAAGTCAATAAGACCCTGACTAACCGGATTTAACTTGAGACCAAAGTTAATGAAATGATTACCTGAAGGCCAGGCATGATGCCTCGTGCAGCATCAAAGCAAGCACCAGAGATTCGTTCATGCTCTCGTAGCTCAGGCCTTGGGGCTTCACCCAATCTGAAAAATTGATTAAAATAGAGTTTGATATTTAAGTGGAAAGTTGACAAAAAGTTTAAGATTTAAACAATCATAATTTTAAAGTTTAGGGTTTTATAATATTTGTAAAACGACGTCGTTTTAATATAACATATATTATTAACAGTGTTAACTTTTTTTCATTTATCAATTTAACGTCATGTCTAAAACGATTAGTAAAAAAAAACTATAATATTTTTAAAAATAATCAACTCAAAATTAAGAATTTACAATACATTTTTAAAATTAAAAAAAATTCTTCAAACTTTTATAAAATTCATGTTTTTTTTACCAGGTATCTCTTTTTTAAAATGGGGTTTACCTTTATTTATGGGCAGAGCTTTATATGGAAAGCAACCACCCCAATAGACCAACTCCGTTGTGCTCACATGTCGACTAGAAGTTTAATGCACTTTTACAAAGTAATCATTTTATCTTTTATTTGTAAAAAAATTGACTACATTTTTAGTTGTTATTTTTGGTCAGCAGTTACATACACTTGTTCCATCAAATAATTATTACAAATATTATGTTTATCTATTGAGCATTTTAAGTAGTTCGATAAACTTTCCCGATTAAAAATAGACAAAAAGATTATAGGACTCGTTTTCATAGATTTTGATTGAAAGCTTTTTAATTTGCTTTTTGGGAGAGAGATGTGTTAGTATCTGTTTCGATTTTCTAATTTTTAAAAATTGAATAAACCGAATAATAATTTTCCCATTTAAAATGAAACAAAATATATATTGAAATAAAAAGAGAATTAAAAAACTGTAATGTAGATGTCCACATAAACATATGGCATAATCCCATGTTACGTGATTTGGTGTCTTTAGATGCCGAAACGACATCGTACTCAGCGAACCGGACAACATTGTAATGCGATGTTTATATTTCTTCGCTTCTTCTCCCTCCCACAATACACATTTTGGTGACATCTATTGTTCTTTATCTCTTGTCCTTGAAGTTGAAGCAGTCATTTTTACCATATTTTCTGACCATATAAACTACCTAACACTTGATTCACAATCTCTCTATTAAACATTGGATTTGCTCAATGATTATCCGGTTTTGGATTTTAATTTGGTTAATAAAACTATTTTATAATTTAGTAAATGTGGCTTAATGTTAACCGGGAAACCGGTCCATGAGCAAAAACCCTAGACTCTCTTCTTCGCTTCACTTTCAAGCTCAACACTCTGAGAAACATGCCTCCAAAAGCTAAAGCCAAAGACGCAGCTCCATCAGAGAGACCTATCCTTGGTCGTTTCTCTTCTCACCTCAAGATCGGAATTGTAAATCAATCTATTCATCTCTCTTTGATTTCCTCATCCTAATATCCTAATCGATTGAGGTTTTGTTTGTGGCATCATCATAGGTTGGGTTACCAAATGTTGGGAAATCAACTCTTTTCAACACTCTTACAAAGCTTTCAATTCCAGCTGAGAATTTTCCTTTTTGTACAATTGAGCCTAATGAAGCTCGTGTGAATATCCCTGATGAGAGGTTTGATTGGCTTTGCCAACTTTACAAGCCTAAGAGTGAGGTTATGTTTCTAACTTTTTAGTTCATCGCTTGTTGCTAACGATCAAATGTACAACAGAGATACTACCTGATATTACACCCATTAATCGACATGTTGTTCAACCTGACTTCTTTATATTGATTTGTGATATTGTCAGATTCCGGCTTTCTTGGAAATTCATGACATTGCTGGGCTTGTTAGAGGAGCTCATGAAGGACAGGGACTTGGAAACAACTTCTTGTCTCATATTCGTGCTGTTGATGGAATCTTCCATGTTCTACGTATTATTTTTTCCTTCTAGTCCCATCTTAATTTTAGTGTGATTTGTGGTTTAGATTTTGATTTGATGCATAAGATGGACTATGATTGCTTCTTGTGCTCTATTGCAAAATAATTTAAAATATATGTTACTAACCAGAAGATTGATGGATTCATTTCGTACTGGATTCTTTGGTCTAACTTGTGAAATCCATTTTTTTTTTCTTGAATGCATCTTCTGTGTATCTATTCCTGAACAACTTAGATGCATTTGATGATAAGATATCCTGCCAATTCTATTTTGGTTAGTAACTTTTTTCGACTGAACATGTGCAGGTGCTTTTGAAGATTCTGATATTATTCATGTTGATGATATTGTGGATCCTGTTAGAGATTTGGAGACCATAACTGAAGAGTTGCGGCTAAAGGTGAAACACATCTTTTACAGATCTTGACTTTTAGATCTTTGAACTTGTGAAATCCGTTTTGTGTATCCCAATTTAGTTGTATTAGTTGGATCATGTTAGTCATTACTGTTCTGGTTTTATACTGAATTCTTTAGTGCACCTTTAGGATATTGAATTCGTTGGAAAGAAGATTGAGGATGTCGAGAAGAGCATGAAGAGGAGCAATGACAAGCAGCTAAAAATAGAACTTGAGCTATTGCAAAAGGTACGCTTATGAATTCTTAACCATTCAGTCTTTTTTCTGTGAATATTATTGGTCGTTAATTACTAATTGGTTGAAAATATGATTGTAAAGGTCAAAGCTTGGCTGGAAGAAGGAAAGGATGTTCGTTTTGGGGACTGGAAAGCAGCTGATATCGAGATTTTGAACACTTTCCAATTGCTTTCCGCAAAGCCTGTTGTCTATTTGGTGAGTAATCTTGATATTTTCATCTATTTTTGTAATCATTTTTTCTATCAGGATAGATTCTTTTGTTTCTTTGATTTTTATTATCTACAATTTTGTTTCAATAAATTCTCTTGGCTCAGCTTAGACTATGTACATGCATGCTATCTATTTTATGTGACACTGTTTATCTCACATTTACTAATGTATTCTTTATCTTTTTTCTGATTTTGATTCTTTACAAGCTTGTGTTCAACCAATGTTTCATCTCGATGTTAGAGTTATAAAGGCATGTTGTTTGGACTTTTTGTGATCATTGATTGCTCTCAATTTCGATTTGCAGATTAACTTGAATGAGAGAGACTACCAGAGGAAGAAAAACAAGTTCTTGCCGAAGATTCATGCTTGGTAATTACATATTCCCTATACAAACTATTTTGAATACTAAAGTAAAATTTTCTTCTACAGCGATGTCCCTACACGCTTACTTACCTTATGCAACTTCTCCTAAACGAAAAATATTTATTTCATCGTTATGTAGGGTTCAAGAACACGGTGGTGATATCATGATTCCGTTCAGTGGTGTTTTCGAGAGGACTCTTGCTGATATGCTCCCAGACGAAGCAGCAAAGTACTGCGAGGAGAACAAACTGCAAAGGTTAGTAGTAAAAGAATGGCATAGCTTCCGTCAAATGAATAGTTGCGCCTGAAGATTATATTCGTTAAAGTGAAACTAATGGCGAATGCTGCTTCGACAGTGCTCTTCCGAGGATTATCAAAACAGGATTTTCAGCCATTAACCTCATATATTTCTTTACTGCAGGGCCTGATGAGGTATTATATTCCTGTTTTACTAGTAATTTACTTGGCTTACAACACATTTTAGTCTCTATATCTCTGCGATGTTCTTTTAAGCATGATTTTTCTATACTGAGCTATTTGATAGTGTATGGTCGAGTCAGTGCAAAGCGTCAAGTAATGTGTTTGCTACTATTTGATGGTTTAAAAAATACATCCATTAATCATATTTTATTTTGCAGGTGAAGTGCTGGCAAATACGAAGACAGTCAAAGGCTCCTCAAGCTGCAGGGACCATTCATACTGATTTTGAGAGAGGATTTATTTGTGCCGAGGTTGCCTTCTTCTCATTTCTATTCCTTTGTCTATTCACTAGTTTTTTCCTATCCAAAAATTTATCCGCAACAAGCCTTATTCCTCCAGGTTTTGATGATTATTCTGTTAAAGAACTTCATAATCTTTCTTATGTTTCCCCGACATAAACAATGCTTGCATATTCTCTCATATTCACCTTGATGTTGATTTCCTAAGTTTTAACAAACAAATCAATTGTTTACCTAATTTGTCTACTTTGAAATTGGTTGTGATTTGTTCCAATGTTGTTGTTGGTATAACAGGTCATGAAATTCGAGGATCTCAAGGAACTTGGCAATGAACCTGCAGTCAAGGTACTTGTATTTAACTCCTTTTCCTCCTCCCATCTCTTAAGGTTTCTAGAGTAAGTAGCCTCCAAAACAGACATGTAGATGTTATGATAGCTATCAATCATGCATCATAACTCATCAATGGCGGTATAGTTAACATTAATTGCAATATTGCATGTTGATGAGAATCAAATCTCTATGATTCAAAAAAGTCTCATTTACAATCCTATAAACTAATGTAGGCCGCAGGAAAATACAGACAAGAGGGGAAAACATATGTTGTTCAGGACGGAGATATCATTTTCTTCAAGTTCAATGTTTCCGGTGGTGGGAAGAAATGAGATCCATCTGTCTACCTATGCGCAGTATCCTCTCTGCAACTTGAAGCTTTATTCAATTCTGGGAAAAGAACCAAACTGTATTTTCTGTCTTTAAACTTTGGAGTTTTTGTTTTCCTTCTGTAACTCTTGTTGCTTCTCTTAGTTAGCTAAGTCATGTTTTTGGCTTAAGACAGAACATTAAAACCCTGAGTGTGAGTACAAGTGGGATGTATGGGTACAAGCAGATACTAGTTTATGTATACGTCACTCTGGTGTTCACAGGTTAAATGGAAAGAATGATAAATAAATACTTTAATGAGCAAATTATATTTGCAGTATCATGATATTACAAGTACCATTACTAAGAGCTTCTTGATAGCTCAATATATTCATATAATCAATTAAAAACAAAAGAACCAAAGAATTATTTTGGAGCTGGTCAATCCATTTACTTCCTTTAAGCCATGTTGTGAAGAACTGATCATGTTTAGCTTTTCTCCATTTCTGAGGAATCTTGATTGGAACAAGCTTGAAGAGTAGAGCTCTCTGGTGCTTCTTCTACTGCTCGACTGCTTGGAAACGAGTTTTCTCCATTCTGTTTGTGGAGCCAAGCTTCATGAAGCTGCAAAACATACTCCAAGTTCCATAAAACTTCACCCATCATTGGCCTGTTCTTCCCTTCATCCGCCAAGCACTTCTCAGCTATCTCTCCATACTTCTCCAATGCTTCAAGACTGTAGTTTCCCTTCAGATTTGGATCGATGATTGACTCGAGAGATCTCTGTTTTTGCCAGCTTAAAGCCCATTCTGCAAGATTGATCTGGTCTTTAGGTAATGTTGGGTTTATCACAGCTCGAGCACAAACAGCTTCAAACAACACAACACCAAAAGAGTAAACATCTGACTTCTCTGTTAACTGTTGTCTCCTGAAGTATTCCGGATCAAGATAACCAAAACTGCCTTTCACAGCTGTACTGACATGAGTATGGTCCATAGATGGTCCAGCTTTCGACAGCCCAAAATCAGACATCTTCGCAACGAAGTTCTCATCTAGTAATATGTTTGTTGTCTTAACATCTCTGTGAATGATTCCTCTCTCTGAGCCTGTGTGAAGGTAATGCAATCCTCGTGCAGCGCCTATACAAGCTTCAAGCCGTTGTTTCCATGACAATGGAGGAAGGTTGCTTCCAAATAGATGGCTCCTAAGAGTTCCATTAGCCATGTACTCATAAACTAAGATCATCTCATTATGCTCATCACAGAACCCAATCAAAGACACAAGATGTCTATGCCTAAGTCTTGAGAGCATTACAATCTCGGTTTCAAATTCAGCAAGTCCTTGCTGAGAATGTGGTGTGGCTCGTTTTATAGCTATGAGTGTTCCATCTTCAAGCTCTCCTCTATATACTTTACCAAACCCTCCAATTCCAACAGCTAAACCATCATCAAAGTTCTTGGTGGCTACACGAATCTCAGCTAGTGTAAACTTCCTACCCATTGTAGATGCCGCAAGAGTGTTAAGTCTCAGCGAGCCTCCCGTTGCTTTGGCGTTTGAAGTACTGTTATTGATATGCAAGAACAGTGGACGCCACCCGAGAGGATTGTTTTTGGAGTCATTTGCTTTACTTCGTCTCTTCTTACAGAAACATACTAACAAAGTTATCATGAACCCAAAGAAAATAATAGTTGCTATACCAGCACCAATGCTAATCCAAATAATCTGCATCTTCGAGTCACCTACCGAATGACCAGTCGAGTCAAACCTAATGAAATGAGCAAGATTCCCATTCTTGCTGAGCTTGAAAATCTCAAGACCACTTAAAAGAGCATCAGTACCAGAAGCACCAACAGATGTGTCAGGTCCAAGTTGAATCCAAAGAATGTCATTCTTAGAGGAGACCGGATCGAAGTAATCTTGATAAATACCTTTGTTCTTTCCACCAGCATGAGCAAATATATCAAAATTACCAGCAGCTGTCTTGTTGTTTATATAAATCTTGAATATCCTCTGGTTTTGCTTATCAACAACAAGCTCACAGAAATGTAGCCTGACCAAGTAATCAAAATTCGGATCGACTTCAAACTTCCAAGAGATATTAAACCGTTTCTCCAAGACTTCTGTGTTCGACATAGTCCTTGCAGTTTCATAAACAAGAAGAGGAGCAACAGGAAAATCATCAGCCATAGCATATGTAACATTAGAACTATTCTTAACAGCTTCACCCGCATTCTCAATCACCATGTAACTTGAATCTGTTTCCCATGTTCTATATAACTCAAGATCTTGACTTGGACCTAGCTTAGGACCACCAACGTTTAACCTATACATAGTTTCTATCCCGCGTTCGCTTAAACCAAGCTCCACTTCACTTCCACCCACTTTAGGAACTGATTCTTTGAAAAGCTTATTAACAAGAGAAACAATCTCAATAGCATTGATAAACCCGAAAGACTCTTTCTCCGGCATGAAACTTAAAACCAATTTCCCTGGTCCAATAGGTAATAGAAACTCTTTAACCAAAGAAGAGGCAGTAGCATTATGACCTGAGCTTTGTAAAATGAGATTTTTATGCGCGATTTCTCCGGCAATATTGATATCAAACATCAATCTCAAACCATTAGCAAAGAGACTAAAGGAAGACTCATTTACATTGTGGTTTTCAATAGGGAAATGACTAAAATGAAGCCTAACAAAGTAATTCCCCTGAGGTATATCTTCAAATGTATAGTTTAACAGAGACTCGAAAACACGAGCAGTTTTATATATCTCAGTAAAAATAGAACTTCCTTTAGATGTTGATGTAGCAATATTAGTGGTTGAATCAAGTCCTTGTAAAGTCAAACTATTGTTGGGAGACAAATCTCCAACCCATGTTCTTCCATCTGCTTTGGTTGAAGTGTTTGAGCCACAATCTATAAGGAAACTCTTGGATTGAGCTTCTCCATAGCCAATAACACAAGTCAAGATTATCAACATCAACATATAGTGAAACTTTTTCCTCAGCTTTGTCGACATAGCTACTCAAAAGAACCACCCTAGAATCACCCCAATCAAATCAATCAATGTTACTGAATCTCACAAAGAAACAATGTTCAACTATAGATATGCCAAGAACTATCCGGGAAACAGAAAATCCCTAAAAAAATGTATGTATTTCTCTCAATCAGAAACTTAAAGCAAAGTCTAGAAACAACACAAAGATCTTTACTTGTTGTGCTCCTCTTTTCTTATTAACTTTTTTCAGTAAGCAATCAAATAAGCTGGTAGATCTGATGACCACACACAACCTACCCAGAAGAGTCCACAAGACAAAGAACAAAGTAAGATTTTTTCAGTGAAAAAAACAAAAGTGGAGATGAAATGAAACCAAGAAGAAGAAAGATCTGGGTTTGAAGAAAAGAAAGCAAATTTTGAGAGGGAAGAAACAAAAAAGCTGATAGCGTTATCTGGACAATAACCATATGAACATGGGGTTGTTTTGTTGGAACAGATAGGAAAATATAAATAATATTTATTTATTTTTTAACGAAGTTAATTATTTTTTTATTTAATTATAAAAATGAATCTTTTTGTTTGCTGCTTGTTTGTTCTCTTCACTTCACAAAATAAGAAGAACCAAATCACTATCCCTCCTTTTTCTTGTCTCCAAGCACTCAACTCATGTAATTATTATTATTATTATTAGTAATTAAAATTAAAATGCGTATATTTCGGTGCAATTACACAAACAAAAATATCCAAAAAAAGTAAATAAAAATGTTTTAAAAAAAGTAAAGAACAAAAAAGGAGAAAGAGACAAAAGATAAGAGCGGTGGGAAGTGGTTCACATGTACATGTCTGGTAGATCATCAACATTCATTAATACCTTTTACTTGAAATTCCAATTCTACCCTTTACTCATCATTACTCTGTAAGGGTTTTAATTGTCTTTTCCGTATGTTTGGTCCGTACCGTCCCTAGAAGTACACTCCTAGGTGAAAAAACATTTGTTCATGTATATCATCATAATAATTGTTCCCACTAAATTTTTATTTTATTTTATTTTTAACGGCTTATATACAAATGTTACGAACTCACAATCACCTATATTACCATCTTTATATTGATTTTCAAAATAACTTTTAGTTATCAATAACCTTCAAAATTAAACTTTATTTAATATTTTAAAATCTGTCAAACAAAAGTTGCAATATATAATGATTGTTTTGGGAATTTGGCTGGATTAATTTAGTTCTATTTTTTATATTATTTATGTATTTTTTGAAACAAAAATTTACGATTTTTTTGTAGATATAAAAATAACAATCAAAATAATAACAGATAAGAAACGTGAAAATTCCAACAGTAAATACACAAAATAAAATTTCTATGATTTTGAAATTTTAAGATTAAACTGATTAAACCGTTTAACCATGTAAAATAATTTTTTGTAGTTTTTTTTGTTCATTTCTGTTTTTATCTTGATTTAATTTTATTTCAAAATAAATTAAAAACTATAATTTTAAAATTTTTATTTTTGTTTTTATATCCATTATTTTCTGTCATATTTTTTTATGAATAATTTTAATAGTATATTTAGATTCTGGAATCACATTTTCTAGTCAATTATTCATAATTTCATGTCATGATTCTTAAATGTCAATTTAATATGAAAGACTTAAAGAGTGTATTTCAAAGTTTTTCCATAACTTGTTTACACATAAACAATGGATTGTAAAATTATTAACACACTTGACGTCCAGTTTTAAATCTACACAAAAGAAAAATTCAATATTTATTCCTACCTAATTTAAAAAATCGAAATCCAAATTTACACAATTTCGAAAGTTCGAATTTTTTAACCACATAAACCTTGGTTCAATCTAATTACACTTATTAAATCGTTATTAGACCGTTGAATCCGATTTAAACTATTAAAACCCCATTAGAACCCGATTATAACTCTCTTAAACTTAATCTAAACAAAAATTTCCCAATCAAAAAATCAAAACCCTAGATCAAAAATCTCCAAAATCTCTCAAGTTTCTCAGACTATTATGATTATTATAACTAAACTTTCTCAAGTTTTAAAGATCAAAGGTAAAATTTATCAACCTTTCAAATTAGATTGAAAAAAAAAAATTTCAAGACTGTAAAAAAAAGAATCAAAAAGTCCAAAGAAAAAAATGGTAGATTAAAATGAAAATCGAACATATACATACAAATTATTAGTAACAACAATATTAATTTGAACAAAAAAACATAAACTTACATTGAATTTTTTATAGAAAATTTAGGGTTCTTCAATTCTTTAGAAATTTCAAAATGTTAAAAGTAATGTTGTAATATGGTCAAAATATCTTTGATAGGGTATTTTAAAGATTTACGGTTTATAATTAAATGGTTCATAATAGATTTCGTATCGGTTTATATAGAAAACCATTTTAATTCGAAATTATGTGGATCTAAATTTCGATCTTTTAAATTATGTGGAAATAAACATTAAATTTCTCTTCTACGTAAATTTAAAACTAGATATTAAATTTGTGTATTAATAATTTTACTACTCATAATTTAGGTGGAAATAGATGGTACCAATCTTTTAATCCTTTTGTTCTTGTTCTAATAATCTACTAGAATCTGATATTTTTTGTTTGGTTAGGGGAGATGTATTCGGTTTTTTTGTCAACGACTAGGCAAAGATCCAACATAAATAGTAATTTTTATAAGTATTTTCTTTAAATAACAAATCAAAAAGTATTCACCAAAATGACTCTATCTATACTCTATAGAAATGTATCTACCACTCTCAAATAATTTTTTATTCATAAAAATGAAAAATAAATAATTGTTGTTTATTGACGTTAAAAAAATAAAAAATAAATAGATGTTATTTTATAACTGTTTTCCCATTGTCGTTGATAAACCCTAAAAAAATAATCATCAGTATCCCAATTCATTAAATCCCCAAATGATCTTTCCGATAAAAAGGAACCAATCTTGAAATACCCATTTTCTCCATCTTCATTGATCTCATCTGGGTTACTATTATTGGTGAATGACGAATCAACATAGCAATGGAAACCTGGAAGCTGGTAAAGGAGAAATGACACCGGAGAATGGCTTCAGAGATGGCGTCATCTTGGGCATTGATGGTGGTGCCACCTCAACTGTATGCATTTGCGTCCCATTTTTCCAATTCGGCGATCATTTACCGGATCCGCTTCCCATCCTCGGTCGTGCCGTCGCTGGCTGCACCAATCGCAACAGCGTAGGAGGTTCCCTCTTTTCGTCTCTCCCTTAGCTTTGGGAAATAGATATTTTCTGTAGATTGTGATTCTTCAGACATCTTTCGTTTGGTTCTTTTGATTTTGATTAACGATTAACATGAATATGTGTGATCTCTGTTTAACCAAGTTCTGATGTAATGTGGTATTTACCTTAGCTGCTTCTGGAATCAGAATTGGATTTGATCTTACCTTGATATAAGTATTGTATTGTATGTGTTCTAGTTGTGGTCTTGTGGAGGATTAGATTTTAATTTTAATCTATTTCAAGCCACATTTCAATGTGCATCGTGTATGCAGAAACTATAGCAAGGGATTCACTAGAGCAAGTGATATCAGAGGCACTTGTAGGATCAGGTTCGGATAAATCAGATGTTCGCAGTGTATGTCTAGGTGTTTCAGGTGTAAATCATCCCTCAGACCAAGAAAAGATAGGAAATTGGATAAGGTGGTACTAGTCTTGTCAAGTATATATCATGTGGCTATAAGAGTTTCAGTTGTGAACAAGCCTCGATCTTACCTCTCATCTCATGATGTTTTTTTCAGGGACATGTTCCCTAGTCATGTTAAGGTATATGTTCAGAATGATGCTATTGTGGCTTTAGCTAGTGGAACCATGGGAAAGCTCCATGGTTGTGTTCTGATCGCCGGTACAGGATGTATAGCTTATGGGTTTGATGAAGGTGGCAATGAGGCTCGGGCATCGGGTGGTGGTCCAATCTTAGGTGATTGGGGAAGGTATTGTTTTTTCCATGTTGTAGTTTATGTCAATTTTAATTCTAGGAAAAAAACACATATCACAGTGTCTCCGCTATCACATTCTCCTACCCAGTTGGTTTTGTTATCAACAGCTCAGCCTTGCCCGAAAATAAACATTAGAGAGAGCTTAGTTTTTTCATTTGACCTCTTTTTATAGATGCATGAGTAATAATTGTGTTTGCAACTATAGACTTTGTCATCAGATGTTGTTTGAAATACACTTATGTTATGGTTAAACTCTCTGCTTCTTTATTGATCACAAGGTAAAAGTACAATTGATGAGAATAGGTAGATCACAACATAGGATCACTCTATTCTAGATTGGCACATCACCAATTTCATACATCAATCAACATAAACTCCTAAACAATGGAGAGACTCTTATTTATACTTACAGACTCAACTAACTACTAACAGAATTAGTTACACAGTTATAACTATCATACCTGTCACTTCCTGGCTGTTAGATTGATCTGGAGAGTCTGTTCTTCTTCTTTCTCTTGCTCTCCTCTATTCTTCACAGTCCCAGTTGAGTTATGAGTCTCTATTCCTGCCCGTGCTCCTTCATTAAAAGTTTCCATGTTGTCCCGTGCCTTCCATTTATTAGTTGTATCTCTGTGCTTTTGTCTTGTATACACATTAAACGGCATATCAACTTATAACGTATGCAGATTCTTTAATCTCCGATTATTTTAATGATGATGTGATTATTTACAGTGGCTATGGAATTGCTGCACAGGCCTTGACGGCAGTGATTAAAGCTCATGATGGCCGTGGCCCACAAACTATGCTTACAAATACCATCTTGAAAACTCTTGGACTTTCCTCTCCGGATGAACTAATCGGGTACCTTCTTTTCAAAACATGTAGCTTTCTCGGTAGCCCTGCCTGCATACAAAACTCTTCACACATGCAGAGATGTACTCTGTAGCCTAATGTTAATGAATGTAGGTGGACTTACGCTGATCCATCATGGGCACGTATCGCTGCTCTTGTTCCTCAAGTAGTAGCTTGTGCAGAAAGTGGTGATGAAATTTCAGATAAGATCTTGGTTGATGCAGCTGAGGATTTAGCTCTAAGTGTGAAAGCTGTTGTACAAAGACTTGGTTTATGTGGCAAAGGTCATTTCACATATCCAACGTACTCTGTTTTTTTGGCCACCTGGTTCTTTATAGTCTCAGGATTTTTCTTGTTACAGACGGGACAGAGTCTTTCCCGGTTGTAATGGTAGGCGGTGTTCTAAACGCGAATCGGAAATGGGACATTGGGAAAGAAGTATCGAAGCGAATTAACAGATACTTTCCTGGAGCTCAAACTATCATACCAAAGGTTCATCATCATAACTCTCATTCATTATTATATGTACATATCTCCTAGTGACTGAGTAAAGTATATGTATATTTAGGTAGAGCCAGCTGTTGGAGCAGCATTATTAGCCATGAACTTCTTTACAAGTTACAAAGAGAAGCATAAGAAGGTTACATGAAGTTATTTTATTGAAAAAATCCAATGTTTCTTGAACCTTACACATGCCATAGTGATGATATATATATTTATACTCTTACAGTGGTTACATTTGTACAATAGTACATAAGAATCTCGTTTTCAAATTTCGATTTTTGCTACTGAGATAATCTCTTTGGTTTACTAAACTTGATAAGAGGATGTTAAGTTTGCGTGAAAGAAAGTGTTTGATCATATGAGACTTGCTCAATATAATGATAGTAGTCTCTTTGATTCTCTTCTTAATTCTCGCCGGACAAGCTTCAAGATTCTCTCCGGTACCTTCTTTCGTACGTTCAAACGGTAACTGTCTTCAATCTGCTAACTTATATGCATACCATTTGTATCCTAAACTCCAAAGATCTTGTTATCCTCATTTCCATGACACGTAAGCAACTTATATAGAATAAGTGAGACAGGGTTCGAGTTCGGTAAAAAAAAACAGTATTTACAGTTTATATATACAATGTTGATACTCTTAACAAACAAAATCTACTGAATTGATGTAATAAGTAAAAGAAATCTTCTAGATTTAAATAAGATTATTCTTTGCTTTTAACTTTTTAGAACCTTGGATGCCACTCAACTCAACTATTAAATTGTTTAACTTTAACCTTTCTGCGAAGTTTAAATATAAATCGATGTAGATCATTCTAAGCAAAATACATAATTTGGTGTTCTAGTACCATAAATCCAAAAAAAAAAATTGCTATCATATTTTGGTTGGTCCATTAAAAATAAGATCATACCTGAATCAATGTTAAAAATATCTTACAGATATATAGTCTATCTCACTATAATGAAGAAAACATCTGTTTCTTATTTTGGTTAATATATATTTCTATTTGGTGTCCTAAATTTTGGTTTGACCTAAGGTCGAGCCTGAATCAATTTTAAAAATACTATCGAGATATATAGTCTTATATATAGTCTATAGCAAATATTTAATGAAACAAAAAAAAAAAAAAAAANTTTTGTTAGATTGCCGTAAATTTAGGGCCAATCTCCGACAAAATAAATTCACGAGATTTAATTTTAACAAATTCAGACAAAACACGAGAGTCGAGAGAGACTGTTCCTAGCGTACGTGGAATAAACAATGTAATGACGACACCATTTTCATTTGTACTTACTGCACAATTCACAAAAAGGTTTTTATTCACGGGATCAGATTGAAAACCATCTTAAACGACATCGTTTTGTCTGATTCTCTCATATAAAACCAATTCCTTCACTTGTAAGTTGTAAAAAATGGCTGCTCAAAGAATCAGTAAGTTTCCACCGTTGATTTCAATCATGATCGTGTTCATAATCCTAGAATCAAAGGCCATAAATGCTAGAGAATTACGACCGTCCGATCACGGCCTTGAGTATTACTACGAACCAGACGAGTCGTCTTCAAAGAAAATGACGTCATTCTTCGGACCTCCTTCTCCAAATGAAGTGACGTCAACAACATCACCGTCTATTTCGACATTGCCAAGTGCGGTGAAATCTCCGATGACGACGGTATCTAAACGTAGTAGTGATGAACATGTGATGAATCGTGTGTTAGTTGTGGGTAGCTTGGTTTGTGCACTCGCTGGTGTGGCTTTGATGTTTGCTTCTGCGTTCATTTGGTTTTTTGGATACCCGAAAATACAAAATTCGTCTATTAGTTGTGATCCGGTTCATAATAACAATAACACTAAGTAGAATATTTTTTATCTATAATTTTATTAATTGATTCAAGAAAATAAAATTGCTATAATGTGAACCAGTCATTATTATTATAGAAAAAAAATGTATGAATCTTTTTGCTACTATTGATTTTATTTAATTTATCACAAATCTCTATGTTTATGCATGTGAATGTGATGTTAATAATGAGTTTTAATTGGTCGGATACCCGAAATACATGTATAATAATGAGTTTGGGTATCGGTTCGTTATCTTTAAAACAAATATGAGCTTTTTTATCATATCGGGTTACGAATACCTATGACTTTTTTTTTTAATTTCTAAAAGGTAAAATTGTCATTTTTTCATCCGTAAACAAATTTTAGTTACTATTTTCTTTTATAATTGATGAGAGTTACATCTAATGATAGTTATTTTTTTCATTCAGATATTATAATTTTTTATATGTTCATATTTTATTTATTTTAATTTTATTTATGTAAAAGTTTGTAAACGTGTGTTTTTTTTTATTTTATTTTAGATTATAATGTTATAGATGTGATTCAACATGTTTAAATATTTTCTTTATTTCTTAATAGTAGTTTCTACACAATAACTCTTCTATAAAATAGGGAAAAATGTCACAAAGTCTTTTATTTTTAAAAATTAAACGTTATAAGTCTCAATTTTTAAATTGTCATTTAAATCATAATCTTTTTGTTTACGACGAAAATAAATATTGAAGTCTTGTAGATCCGATCTTTTAAATCATGACATTAACTACACAAACAGAAAACCTTTACGTCGTTAGTAACTTTCATTAAATTCAAAACTCCGTCGTTTTTTCTTAATTAAAAATCTGCAACTTTCAAATTTTAACCGTTTAAATTACTAACTTTTAAATGTTGGTTATTTAATTCATCAACTTTTTAAACTTTAGCCATTTGAATCGTGCCTATATANCCAATATATTCACAATATTTATATTTTAAAATTTGATATTTAAATATATATTGTGTATTCACACATAAATTATATATACAATGCTCATATTTTAAAACTTGACATTTATATATAATTTATTATGTTATTATATTTAACACAACTTCCTCATCTTATTAACATGTTAAATAATATAACAATTATAGAGTTAAAATAATATTATTTTAATATGTTATTATTCAAAACAATTTTTTTAAAAATGATAACTCTATAATTTCATTGAATCTAAAACTTTATATTATAACTTTTAAAAGTTAGAGGATTTTTAAATATCATTAGAAAATTTATTTATTTTTTATTTTTTAGGAATCTAAAATTTTATTTAAAATTTAAAATTTTTTTTTAGTTTAAGTGACACAACTCCTCCTCGGAGTTACGTCATAAACCTGAATATTTTAAAACTTTTCATAAAAGCTATAATATATATATACATATAAACACATGCAGCAGAAATATATAAAATACTGTATATAATATGATACCAATCCCGGGTATCCAAAATACATGTCCTATACGGACCAACCGTAAACCAAAAACTTCGACTAGGTCGACCTTCCTATGTCATCTCCTCGTGCCAGCTCTAGGTCCACGCTCCTAGCTTCACTTCTCTTTACCTGCACCCAAAAGAGAGTGATCAGTATATCACAATACTGAGTGAGGCGCTCCTCCCGACTACCGGCTACGCTACAGATTCCGGACGGTCGGGTACCAGCGATGTATCCTCACGATACTAGAAACACATTATATATACATATATACACATATATATACATATAATATATATATACACACAAGAATATCCTGACACAGTCGGATCATACACCAACTATGCCGTCACAACAAGTACACACAAACAATGCATCGATATCCGTGTCAACACGACACCTTGATATCCATGTCTACGTCCCATCTCGATATACGTATCACCGTAATATCTTGATGTATGGACCTCCGTTATATCTCGACATACGTACCCTGTAATATCTCGGTATACGCACATCGTAATACCTCGATATACGTGCACCGTCGTGTCTCGATAGACGTATCTACATAATGCATAAATCTACGTAACATCCCGATGCTACGGTCCTATAGCCAGACTACCTTAGGTCCGTTCGGAACCTTGCTAACCTCGGTCCCGCACTCACTTCGTATGTCGAATAACTCAAAAACGGTCGCGCGTGCCGAGAATCCGATTCTTGCAGAATCACGTAAAATGAACCTCAGAATCCGATTACGGAATAATAATTTTTCCCGAGAAATTTTACCCGACCACCGTGGTTCCACCCGATCGATCGGCCTGCAGTGTGCCCGGCCATTGGCCTGTCCCGGACATCACCCGACCAGGCCACA